>JANVCL010000005.1:7945656-7955758 GCA_026546855.1 Erythroxylum incrassatum | reverse complement strand
ACCAACTCTATTATAACTTACAAGAACTCATTTCTAAATTATACATACTACACATTCTTCCAAAGAAAAGAAGTAAAAATTTACCTATCAACACTAGAATGGGGTGAGGCCTGTGGGGAAATCCTTTCCACAATTGCGTTCAATATAGATTATTATTTTTCGCTTTGAGTATGGTAGTCCTTGTGGAGTTAGGAGAAAAAAAGTTAAAAAGTAGTGTGATGAAGAAGCCAAAATGGTAGAAAAATCTGAATAAAAAAAGTTAATTAAATATGTAATTTTTATGTTCTTATTTGTAGGCTTTCATTTAAAAAAGTCATGAGCTCAAATAATAGTAATTTTAATAAAAATAAATGGACTCAAATTTGATTTTTTATTTGATATCTTAATAAAACAATAATAGTTATTTTTTTGTCACCAATAATTTAATTGGGGCAAAATTTTAAATTTTTTATGAAATTAAAATTTTAAATTAAAATTTTAAATTAAAAATGTTTAGAAGTAGTGGGGGCAAGTGGCCACTGTAGCTCCGTCCATGGTTGAGTGATGTTAGCTTAATAAAGTCTTGTATAAAACTATCGTTGTCTTTTGGTAAAAGTATTAAATTAGGTGAAGATCCCGTAAGCAAATTATACCAAATTGTATTAACAAATTTTGGTATTAATTTATTTTGATGCGTTTAATCTTTTGATTTTGTTTATGTTAGAAACGCCCGGGAAAAAATTGTAAGTTTGCGTCCTCTGGATTTAACAGAGGTCATGGCAAAAGTTAGAATAACTACACTGCAAAACATATGTAACGCACTCCATAATCTGCCCTGTGGAGGCTTTGTTCTTCCACTACGAACGCTTCTTATACATATAGGCAAATGAGATGTTTCGGAAATACATGCAGACAAGGTAGGGCACAAAATCTTCCATCACAATGAATGGAAAACACCCCCAACAAAGGCTATATATTATTTAGTAAGAACGAAAAAATAAAAAATTAACAAGGAACTCTATATTAAAAAAAAGGTGAGATGAAGCCGCTTAAGACTTTCTCCAATGATTGGATGGTGAAACAGAAGCCCTCCAACTTGTCTTCTCGTCTAATCATCAGTGTGGAATAAACTACAATAGATGTCATTAGTTTTGGTGTTATCTTTTATCTCTTTTCTTTCCTTTCATTTTCAATCTCTCCAAGTATGTTTTCTATATGGGATATGATTTTGAGTTGTATAAAACACATCTTTATCGGCTAGTCTGCACCACAAATATAGATTATGTTAGATGTCCCAGAACTATGATTATTTAAACAGTAATATTTGATGGGAGCGTTTAGAGTAAGTATAATCACTAGATGACACCATTCAAACATATTTGTTAATAATAAGAAGATTTAGAAAGAACTGTACGAGAATAATTGGATCGTTTACGAGATAATTATTGAGACATAATGGTACTCGATTTTCGAAATATCTGCAAATGTATTTTTATGGTAAGGTGACTTTTCTGTATATCTTCTTTTCCATTTGCTTTCTTTCTTGAGTTTTCCAACTCAAGTCACCATCTAAAATGGCCTTCTTCCTTTTGTTCTTTCTTCTTTCCCTTTTTCTGCTTTTCTTTGTAAAGTAAAAGCATGAGCTTGACATCTTTTAGAGAAGTTCAACAAGCAGCTCTTATTGGGCAAAACCAACTATTACTGACAAGTCCTTTCTAGCCACTTTTTAAAGTGCTTGTTTCTCTTTATCCTGTTCTTGCAACAGACAGTAAGTTTCCATTTGAACTATATAATAAGCTTGGACTATTGTCTATGGCTTTAATGAGCCATGAGTTTAAATAACAAATTTGACAAGGATTGACTTGACATTGGTAACATGATGAAGCGCAGAGAAAAAGAGAGATGCTCAATTTGAATCTGCTTCTGACAACAAACAGATAATAATCTAATTAAAAAAAAACAATTGCTGATGGTGATCATCCATTGAATATAATAAACCAATGACGACCGAGTTCATTGCCTGATCAAGTTTAATTGATTTTTTCTTTATATATGCTTGGTAGCTTTCATCTGTACTTGTTACTTATAAACTCCAATGTAAACTAAAAGCTTTCCTTATTAACCTATGAGTTTCAGTAACCTTTCTTTTTTTTTCTTTTTTTTCTTTTTTTCTTTTTTTTGCCATTTGAACAAGTAATTAGTTAAGATGAACTTCAAGGAATTATCTGCAATGACTCTGGTGACTGCTAAAGTTGACAAAAGCTTATGGAGGTAAAGATCGTATCAGATTAAAGGGATGGCCAAGGGTATTAATATATTTCAAGCTTTATATTGCTTGTATCATTATCTTCTTGGCAGTGCTCGAATAATTCTAGTGAACGTATTTTGCCTTATTTTTTCCCCTTAACTTCTCCCAGTTGCTATTGAGCCATGCTGATTCCTTTGGAGTGCTATATAATTTTCTGGGAATATATGTTTTATTCCTTTCCATAACTACTGCAATGACATGGACCTAATAGTTTTATAATTTTAGTGCTATTTAAATATGGTTTTTAATGGTTGCTGCCCTGACATATGTTTTGGGTGCATTGAGAAATATTCCATGCTTTGTGAGATCACAATGGTACAAGAGACACTATGTTCACCTTTCATTAAGTTATCAGACAAGTTTACTATGTAACCATGGCTTTTTGCAAAAACTAATGTAGTTACTCCAATGCTTGGTCTAAGTGGATTACTGTCAAGTGGTCTAAGTGGATTACTGTCAAGTGGCTGTACATCGGAAAACCCAATGATCAATAAAAACTACAGAAAAAACCTTTTTAAAACTAAGAAATGAACCTGTTGTTTCTCTTTTTTTATTTGAATCAATTAGCGAGGATTTAATCCCTCCTGAAATGGATTCATACCAAGAATGTAGCCTGACAGCTTGTAATACCAGCTTGGAACACTTATGTCTGGACAGTTCAAGTTACTCATGATTAACTGCGAAAGGGCTTATTTCCAGAAAGTCTTTCGTTGAGGTTGTGCTGCAAAGTGCTTTCAGGAGGGCCATTGACGCTGGTGGTTAACTAATCAGAAACTGAGCCGTATGCTCAAGCTACCATGCAGGTGCCTAGAGATCCTAGTCCTATTGATTTAAATCCCAGTCCTAGTGATTTTAGACTATATATGAAAGTAAATGTCTCTTATGGAGAACTATCTTTTTTTCTGTGCTTTTAACTTCTTATGAAAAAGAGATTATAGAGTTATTTAATGTGAATCATGCATACTTCTATATAAAAAGAAACTATCAATAATCTAATTAGCCAATGCTATTCTACGATCCTTACTTAGGACTCTTGCAAGTTGTGATCTTGTTCCAAGCACTGTTAGAGTCAAAATCTTTTGGAATGTAATTGTGCCACTGTCCCAGCCTTTACACAACTACATAACTATATTATATACCCATTTATTGTGTTATATACAAAGGAAAGACAACTGCAGTCCGGGCTTCTTCTTTTTTTGTTGGAATTCCTATGTTACGATGTTGGAGAAGTTGCATAGGAAGGGTGTAGCTATGTATATTTGCTACCATAGAGAGTTTGCTTTTAAATACTGAATATCAAATGAATAACAAAATGTCATGAAAGTGACTACCCACAACAATATATTAAAGGCCCTTCTATATCATATAGCTTTGTACTTGACCATTTCCAAGCTCAAATGAGATCAAATTGTACTGAGAGTCCTGTCTAGACTCTAGAGTCGAAGAAAAGCTTTCCTTATCGCACATGGACATATCGCTCTTTACCCTCAAAGACACGCACAGACGCTTTTTCCTTTCCCACCAGCAGAGCCATGATCAGGCAGCAGTTCTAGACATGCAAAACAATAGCAACAACAACAGTAATCAGCCTCAGAACAGCCATACATCGACCAGCCGTTCATCGGATTCAGGCGAGCCAAGCGATTCGAGTAACAAATGGGCAGGAAAGCTTCTTAGGGAGTGTGCAAGAGCCATATCCGAGAAGGACTCCACCAAAATCCACCACCTTCTATGGATGTTGAATGAGCTTGCGTCCCCTTATGGAGATTGTGACCAAAAATTGGCATCTTATTTCTTGCAAGCTCTCTTTTGTAAAGCCACCGAATCCGGCCAACGTTGCTTCAGAACCTTAAATTCAGTAGCTGAGAAGAGTCATTCCTTTGACTCAGCGAGAAAGTTGATACTGAAATTCCAGGAGGTAAGTCCATGGACAACTTTTGGTCATGTAGCATCAAATGGTGCCATCTTGGAGGCTTTAGATGGTGAAAGCAAACTTCACATAATCGATATTAGCAATACCCTTTGCACCCAGTGGCCTACTCTACTAGAAGCTTTAGCCACCAGAAACGATGAGACGCCGCACTTGAAGCTCACTGTTGTAGTAACAGCTAGCCTCGTAAGATCAGTCATGAAGGAAATAGGCCAAAGAATGGAAAAGTTTGCTAGACTAATGGGAGTTCCCTTTGCATTCAATGTTATAAGCGGACTAAACAATCTAGGAGAACTTACAAAGGAAGGACTAGGTGTTCAAGAAGATGAAGCTGTTGCAATTAATTGTATAGGGGCGTTGAGAAGAGTTGAAGTAGATGAAAGAAGTCAAGTGATCCGAATGTTTCAATCACTCAATCCTCGGGTTGTGACAGTTGTTGAGGAAGAAGCTGATTTCACCAGCTCTAGATACGACTTTATCCAGTGCTTTGAAGAGTGTCTTCGATACTACACACTGTATTTTGAGATGCTAGAGGAAAGCTTTGTGCCAACAAGTAATGAAAGGTTGATGTTGGAGAGGGAGTGCTCAAGAAGCATGGTTAGGGTTTTGGCTTGTGATGAGGAAAATGGAGGTGGAGAGTGTGAGAGAAGGGAGAGGGGAAGACAATGGTTGGAGAGACTCCGGACTGCCTTTTATCCGGTTGGATTTAGCGACGATGTTGTTGATGATGTCAAGGCATTGCTTAAAAGATACCAGGCCGGATGGTCACTTGTGCTCCCTCAAGGAGATGAATCAGGAGTTTACTTAACATGGAAGGAGGAACCTGTGGTATGGACATCAGCATGGAAACCCTAAAAACACAGCATCTGTGGATTAATCTACACATCAAGGAGAAGGCTTAGCATTTACAAATTTATTCACAAGCTTGTGGAGTATACTTCAAAATGTTATCTCATCATTCATGCAAATATGGAGCTGATCTCATCTCCAACTTTTGTTTATGCTTGGGAGTTTGTGTTCCTTTTCTGCTTGCTTTTAGATAATTGTATTTGTTTGAAGGTGTTTACACTTGTGCCTCTTTTTCAGTACCTCTCGATCCCATTTCCTTTTTGGTTTTGCTTCTTTAGTATCTTTCCCCTCAACCCCTAGTGGAATAGTGGGCTTTCTGTAATAAGTAAGAATTAGAGTTATAGAGAATGACCTAAAAACCTGAACTTTTCTATGCCACTTACTTGTACTTTCCATGCATTTTTATATTAAGATATAAATTCCTAGAAAGATGCCATCCAAGTATAGATCCCTTAATTTAATTTCTTCAATCCCTAATGCAAAGTTGGAGCTTCCAAGTAATTTGTGGAAAAAGATTAATTAACAGGGAAAGTTGACTATACCCACTCTTTTCCTTCCTCTTTTTGCCTTTAAATCTTCTGATTGATTTCTGGTGCAATAGAATAGAAACAAGTCATATCCCACAGCTTTGGAAAAGTACTATCCACCAACCTGGCTATTGACGGCATAACTGCTCAGAGGAACAAGAAAATAAATAGATAAAACAAAGAGAGAAAAATAAATAAACAACTCATTTAGTTTAACCAATGAATTTTAGAATTTAAGATTGTTTAGTGGGTGGCCTGCAGAACCATCAGTTTATTTGTTCTTGTATAAAGTAATTACATGTTGTAAGGTTATATAAGATTTCAACCAATTTGAAAATCAATACAACAATAACAATATTTAATATGAATCCCGCTAATACATAAAATCTGGAAAGGTCTCATAGTACGCAGCCTTACCCTATAATACTAGTTTTACTCATCTATGGTTTAATCAATTAAAGAGAACGCTATAGTTCTTTTTTGTACTCGTTAGTGATTTTTTCAGCCATGAGAAAACAATCCAGAAACACCTGTAGTTCAAGTTTCAGGCTTATCAATCTCCCAAGGACATGTTCGTATCAAATTGCATGAGTGATATTATCATTTTGTCTTTCCAAGACACAAGATTAATTATATGCTAAAATACAATTGCATGCATCTTAGACCTTCTCCTAAAATCAGTTTGGATACATGCAAGTGTTGTATTTTTAGTATAATTGGATCTTGTTAACTGATGTATCAAATTATTATACAAACTTAGGACAGGAGTAGCTCGTGCATAAGAAGAGGACAAGATGGCGAAGAAACATACAACTAAAATCGACACGAAGAGGAGAGGAATAGGAATTAGCTAGAGAGGGACCGAGAAGAGACATTGGTGGCAAACATATGAAAATACCAACTAGATCCCATGTTTGCCTTTATGTCTAGTGATTTGAATGGCACATTTGCTTTTAGTTACAACAGTACGCATTAATGTACCGACTTTTGGCCAACATTATATAGTGGAAAACAACTTTCTAGAATTAGATAAGACTTGTGCTGCTTTCTTCACATATATTTCAGTGTCATGAATCTATCTTCTGCAGCCTATAACATACACATCAAAGTTTTCATTTTGCATCATCACATGCGCGCATACATACATATGATTTCGTCATTTAAAACCACCAACCCTTTTGTACTTAAATAGCTTTCAATAATTGGTTGCTGTACTCGTTTAAATCATTCAAAACTCCACAATTACTAGGATCTCTCTATCCCAAGTTCAAGTAAATCCGGATGCCCTCAATTTAATATCTAGAACAATGAATGTCCAAATATAATTTCATAAATAAAGTTTTTTTTCATAACATCAATGAGTACAAAATGATTAAAAAATAATCCACATAAATAAGGGTAAATTATAATATTCTTTCTTATACAGTATGTTAAGGTATTTATTATATATCTTATTATTAATTTTAGCATTTTTGATTATCGGATCTTCAAGATAATGCAAGTCTTAAAATTCAAATTAAGATGAGGCGTAATAAAGTGATACTTATTATTTGAATTGGATGATTTTTGAATAATTGTTTAAGTGTGAAAGAAGTCCATTTTGAAAAGAACATGTATGGATGACGTCGTTGTGCAATTGGAGGACATCATGCGATTGCTGAAGATCACCTTGCATATGTGACTCCAATTTAGGACTTCTGGCTTGCGTCTAGACTCCTTACATGAGTGATTTGGTCATTGCTTGGTTTTGTGTAACACGTCATTCTCGTAGGACACATATCCGACATTCTGAAGGATATTTGAGTACGTACCCTGCAAGGGTGACATGTTAGAGTAATCACGTTACTTCTTATGGCTTCATCATTAAAACATAAATATCACAATATTTGAAAACTCAATTCCTCATTCTTATTTCATAAAACTGAATATATATTGTAGCATTACATACTTCATCTTTATATACAATATCGAAAAGCTATCAGAGTCTACAGCTTTATTACAAAATATGCTACATGCTACATGAATAAGGAATTATTAAAAAAATCCTATCTAAATCCTTCAGTCTTAGCTGGTCGTTCTTTAAGTCATTTTTTTATCCAAAAGCAGGTACTAGATCTCTTTTAAGTTGTCTTAGAAGCTAAGTTGACTCTCTCGCACTTATAGAGTCAGCGTTGCAATTTTGATGAGTTTTGTTAACTCAGTGAGCTACCCATCATCGATGGCATACTCGTTTCACATAACACTTACAATTCATGTCTCAAGTTCACAAACAAGTTATAACAATTCATACAATTCAACTCAATCACATAATGCATATTAAATTATATGTGGAATGTTCATGAGACTCATTTTTATTTATTACTTTGTTGTGATCGAGTGTCTTTTTCACTGTCCCGTATCTATTATAGATACCAGGCTCATTAATAATTGTTCCTTATCCGTTGGGGATACATAGCTCATTATACATAGTGAACCACAGGTTCTTACCACATTCTAAGCTTTAAGCTCTTTTTAACTGGCGACTCTGATCACAACTGTCTTTATGTTATCATGCATTCATGTAATGAAATGCATCATATGTATTCAATTGTTCACTTGTGCTCAATTTTCTTTCACATTCATATTCATCATCGGACCTTGGTCTGACATTCAACAATTAAGTTGAATATAACATATTCTTTCAAATTCACATACAATGAGCATTTCCAATATATTTTTCATGCATCAAACGCCTCGGACATTCAATGTTTGAAATTAACACATTCACACCACATAATAATTCAATTCAGAATTTATATCAAATAATAAATCAATGTGAGACCATCTAGGTTACTTACTACATATATAATTCAAACAAAAGCATACGTATAATTGAGTTTACACATCTAGGTTGACTCACAATATGTTCTATATAGATATTGTCTCGACATCCCAGCAATGTCTGAATGTTGTCGGCCAAATTGCTCTTCTATATCATGCAATACATACACATTTACACATTTTCATGAATACTCAATCATATACATATGTACATATGATATGCATAATGCATGCTCAATGGCAATCTTGGGTATATTTTCTTAATTCACACCTTATGATCATTCATACTTCATAACTCATGTCTTGAGAAACTTGATTATCCTAAGTTCATCAATCATCCATTTACCAATCCTTTCCTAGTATTATACATCCACACAATTTTTTAATTCTCATTCATTCATATCTAATTCATATTTTTCATAAGAACACTTTTACATCATTAACAACTCATAACTTCCAAATTGAGATACATTCATATCATATCAATCCATTCTTCAATTTATATCCTTAATCAACATCTCAAACTCATCAATCACTTAACCACTTACTTTAGTAACCATCTAGGTTTATTTCAAATCTCAATTAAGTCCAAATATATCAAGGTAAGGTAAGAAGACAGCAATGCACGATCGCACTTGTGCATGATCGTGCAACTACCAAATGATCCTTCTCTGTCACGATTGTGCAACTTCCTCTCTGTCACAATCGTGCACCCTTATTCAAGCATCATTCAAGTTTTTCTCAAAATAGATTTTCAGGACAATTTTGCATGGCCATTTTGACAAAGAAAATGGGGTATTTAGGCAACACCTGCTTCTAAACAAATGTTCCTATATATCTTAAGTTTTGAACGACATCAAGATCATACAGTTTGGTTCATATTTTGCAAGTTATACCCAAACTACTACAAACTATTTGCACACCATGATAGGACACTATACCCAACTTTAAGCCAAATTTGGAAACTCTTAGAAACAAAATTCAAATTCGATTTCTTCTTGAAAATTGTAGCCATCTGTCTCTAGTTTAATTTAAAATTAAAATCATTCCATTTAGATAACTACAGATCAAGATATGGTTAAAATACAGATATATATTTAGTGGAAATGTTACAGCTAACATATTCCAACACACTTCATCATCATTTTCATCCTAGTTCATCTACTCTACGTCATATCCTCTTCGTTCTCACCTCAATTTCAACACAAAATCATCCATACTACAGCTCATAAACTGTTATTTATCATTAACACTAAAACATAACATGATGTATCCATTTGTTCATCAACATTTAGCACACTCCAAACACCATTATCACAATCAATCCATCTCTAAATAATCATCATAAATGCTTTTATTAAACAACTCTTGAATAACATTAACACACTAAAATTTAGAACATAAATCTCTTTATGTTTACACCCATGTTACAGCATATATGAAGCTCCATGATCATGGTGATCAAATTTCAAATCATTCAACATATTTGACTCATTTAAAACTATCCATGAAGATCAAAGTATAACTTACTTGATAAAATTAACTCTTCAAAATCACATGAACCCTAGCTTTCCATGGCTCACATGATCATCAACATGGAGGTGGGTAGATTAGGTTTTTTTTGACAAATGAAGAAGATAATCAAAATGAGAGTAGCAAGTGAAAAAAAAGAGGGAAAGATTTAACGTC
>JANVCL010000005.1:7931432-7945556 GCA_026546855.1 Erythroxylum incrassatum | reverse complement strand
AGTCAAAATGACTTTACGTAAATGATTTTGATGAAGAGAAAATAATAATGAAAGAAGAAAGTAAGATGGAAGTAGAAGCATATGAGACGGAAGGAAAAAGTAAAAATCAGGCGGTAGTACAAAGCAATAGTCAGACGATAAAAAGATAGACGAAAGCACAAGAGAAAATCAGACGCAAGGCAGAAATAAAAAATGAGACGGAAGACAAATGGAAAAGAGTCTCATTACATTGCTATTAAAAGAATTATGAGATATGTGGCAGGTACCACTGATCTTTGCTTAATGTATGAGAAAGGTGAATATTTCAGGTTGATTGGATAATGTGATGCGGACTATGCCGGAGATAGGATTCATAGGAAGAGTAATTTAGAGAAAGATGGTGAGTCTTCAGTTTGTTGAGACAAATTATCAATGGGCGAACATCTTCACTAAACCATTGAGTGAAGAACGGTTCAAGGAAATTAGACAAAATGTCAACATGGTTATGTAATGTCACGAAGTGTCTGACACGTTGCAATGCAGTTAAAAGGTTGTAGGAGTTAATGGGGTAACAATGAGTTATAGCTAGTAACTTCTGTCACAAGGAAGCTTTGGAGGGAAAAGTTCTCATAGTCTTGAGAACATCGCCTATTCTAAAATACTCTTGAATATCAACCTTTGAAAGATCTCACTACTCAGTTCTCACAACGTCAGTAAGCGACACTATCTTTGCAAAACAAGCAAATGGAGGAATCGATGATTTACGGAAGACTTGTGGATTTTGAGTATTTGAAGAGGGACAACATGGACATTGAGCCAGAGATTATTGGAGCCAGGTGGAGAAAATTTTTTCAAGTTTGAGAGAGCGTATTTTAAAATGAATTTTATGATTTTTGGAAGAATATGATGATGGTAGACAATACGATTGTGTCAACAGTAGATAAACTATCTATTATAGTCACAATAGAGCTGATCGAGAAGGTCACGGAGTGTCTATATACTGGAGAAAAGCTTACAAGCAAGGTGAGAGGGATGACGTAGGGTAACTTGAAGGAAAATGAAATTAATCGATAGTTGTATGGAAACAATGATCCTAGGGAGAAGAAGGCATCTAGTCTTGTGCCAAAGGGGAGAGTCTTACATTCGATTCTTTGCCACTGTATTTTGCCAAGAACAGGATCAAGGCATCTGGTGACAACCTTAGATGAATAGTGTCTATTCCATCTACTTAATCGACAACCCATTGATTTACCCTTTCTTATTTTCAACTACATGGTCAAGGCGAAGAAGGAATTGAATATTCAACCATATGGGATGTTGTTGACGAGGATATTCAGAGATTTTAGAGTTCTTCTAGACAGAGGAATCAGAGCGAAGATGACTGTCAAAAGCTTCATCAATTCCGCGACCATTAAAAAAATGAGTCTGAAGAATCTGGACAAAGAAGTAGCAGATTCTAAGAAAATAGCAAGAACTGACACGAAAACATTAAAATCTCAACTCAGTGAGAAAATGCCCATTATTGAAGGAGTGAAATCATCAGAGGAATCGATAAACCAAAGTATGATTTCTCACATAGAAGGAAGCCAGGTGCGGTATATAGAAAAAGGATCCTTGAAGAGAAAAGGGGAAACACTTCTAGCAGATACACCAAAGCAAGCAAAAAGGTTACGTCAGCAAAAGCAGAAGAAATCCAAAGAGCTGAAACATGGAGAAGACTCTAAGACTAAAGCATCTCAAACTACCAAATCTTTACTCTCAATCATCAAAGAAGATTCAGCTAAAATAGCTAAAGAGACTGAGATCATAGAGAAAAAGTAGAAAATCAGTCAGACGAAGAGCACTCGCATTGCTGTTCAGAAGAAGAAGTCAGTAGAGCGCAGCCCAGTACAAGTCAATACCTCTCAACCTTTGAGAAAAGAGGATTTGAGAATCAACGTTATTGAAGAAGTTCAACCTCTAAGGAGTAGCAGTTCGATAATAATCAAAGATTCCCCAAAAAGGTCAGTGAAGGCACAATTACAACCAATTTTGGTAAATAGTAATACAATGCATCTTTTGAATGATGATGAGAAGAGTATGTGTGCGTTTATGAAAGATGAAGCAATGAAACCTTACCCTACACAGATGTCAAGACAAAAAATACTATTCTACCAATCACAAAGAAAACTGTGATCAAGGTTGTGCCTGACTTCTAACCAAGACCTTACATTGTACGCAATGATGATAAAGGGAAGAAGAAATTGTACCCATAGAGGTTATCAAATGATCTTACACAGGATCAGATTGAACAGGAAGTACAACGCATAGATGAAGTATGCTATACAACACAGTCGAAGGGAACCTTTATTTTCCACCACATTTCAGATGAACCAGGAAGTAGTGGTAGTCAAACTACCATAAATGAAGCTTGTTTGGTAGTTGGAAAACTTACCAAGGGGAAGTGCAGACGTGTTAAGATTGGAGATATTTCGTACTTAATCGAGACCCCTGTGCAGCTGATTATGCGCATTAGGCCGCTATGTCCTATAACTTCAATTGGAAGTATACTACACTTGCTTGGAAGACAAATTTCACGACTGCCTACCCTTGATGATCTAAATCTCCCTGAACCGAACCTACCTGTTCAATCTCCTACCCTTGTTATAAGTGAAGCACTGGTTCTATCTTTTGATGCATACACCACTACTATTGCCTATGAAGAAGAACAACAGAAGGATGACAGTCGACCTCCTTCATTAAGTGACTTAAAAAAGGAAATTGTTCATATACGACAAGAACTGAAAGAAATTAAGAAACGATGATAGAAATCTTAAAGCATCTTCGCTCGTAAGTCATTTTTAAATAATAACAAATGGCGGGATAATAGAAAGAAAAAAACGAAGGAATTCTTTGATAGGGGGAGAAAGAAGAGAGAAGAGAAAGGGAAAAAAAGAAGAGTTCAAGAATAAGAAGAGTAGTAAAAGCAATTCTGTTTCCAGTGTATATTTTATTTTTTCAGTGTACAAAATTCTGTAATACTTTCTTACTAATATTGTTATCATCAAAAAGGGGAAGGTTGTTAAGTCAAATTGACTTTACATAAATGATTTTGATGAATAACAAATAATAATGAAAGAAGAAAGTAAGGAGGAAGCAGAACCATATGAAATGCAAGGCACAAATAAAATCAGATGGAAATACAAAACAATTGTCAGACGATAAAAAAACAGACAGAAGCACAAACAAAAATCAAACGACAAAAAGTGAGACGCAAGGCTCAAATAGAAAGTAAGACAGAAGAAACCCAGATAGAAAGGTTAAAATAAAAAGCATACGAAAGCACAAAACCAAAAACAGAAGGAAACGCAAAACCGAAAGCAGACGGACGACGCAAACCAGTTTTCTTGTCAGATTGAGTTACTTACAGAATGAGTCGGAGTCGAAAGAGGCTAACAGTAAAAGAATACTTATTGTAAGAGATCTGAAGAGGCTCAGTATCAAACAATAGTTATAACGTATTGTCAGATAGTGAAATCTCAGAAAAATCTTTGAAGACTGGACATAGCCCACCGTTTGTGGTGAACTAGAATAAATCTGCTGCATCTACATTCTCTCAACTCTCAACTCTCTTACTTTGAGTGCGACAATTTTTGATAGGGGATTAACGAAATGAATACACAACTCAACCCCCCTTCTTGTGCATTTGTATATCGTTTATTGTCATTCACTTCATACATGCTCATCGCTATATCGACAAGTTTCAAACTGTTCGAAAAACACGTAACCGTCCAGATGAGAAAATTGTATCAGAGACAAATTAAAAAGCTTATAGATTAACCTATCTTTAAAATTTTATCAGATTAAAAAAAATTTCTTACCTGTTTCAATTTTAATTAAAAAGCAACAATTTAACATTGCCAAGTGATGAGGGCAGTGGGTGGCGATGTGGAGAGAGAGTACAGA
The DNA here is from genome assembly GCA_026546855.1 of Erythroxylum incrassatum. Classification (NCBI taxonomy): domain Eukaryota; kingdom Viridiplantae; phylum Streptophyta; class Magnoliopsida; order Malpighiales; family Erythroxylaceae; genus Erythroxylum; species Erythroxylum incrassatum. Next base: position 7,941,632 of record JANVCL010000005.1, on the reverse strand, counting down.
AGAGAGAGAAATAGCATAAATGAGAGTTTTTCTTGGCAAATAAATCCCTAAGGAATTTAAATTTTACAGTACTGACTGGTATTTAGCTGACATTTCAAATATCGGCTAGTACAAGATGAAAATGTTGATGTTAGTCGGTATCGACAGTTGGTACCAAACGTTAATATTTCATTCCTTTTATTGGCTAATACGGTACATTCTAGTCGGTAGGATACGAAATTCAATTATTTTTTGAGGATTTTAAAAAATTCATTAAGGAGAAAAGAAGTTTAGTGTACATCTACGAAGAGGACCCTCCCACGTGAGATAAAACGACAAATATAACACTACAAAACACAAAAGAACGAAACAACAATGTTGAGAATCACTTTGGGAGAGGTTATGCGGTGCCTTTTTAAGAATTAGGATAAAACCTCTCCCACTTTTCTTGAAACTTCAGATGATTACGCAATTGGGGAGGAAGCGCTCTGGAGGTTGCGACATTATGAAGGCATGTGGTGGTTCTTCTGCCCATCTCTCAGCTCGAAGGGAGTTCTCATCTCAAGTAGAAGATCAAATTTTAAAGGTTTTGTGAATCTTTAAGGATTAATGAGCTTCATTTGAATATCTAGGGTCTGGAGGGGAAAACTGTGGACCTTCTTTCATGTATTTAGCTGGTGAGGCAGTGGATCTGAAGGAGGTAAGCCAAGATGCATTCAAGTATCGACAGGTGAGTTAGATTCCTTCTGATCTTCGTTTCTCTCTTTTTTCATGAGTAGGTGAATTTGAAAATCTGTTTGAGTTGCTCAGGAAATAGCTACGCATAAGTAGCACTATTTTCTTTACCGTATCCCAAATTGTATGGACCCACTGTAGGAAGTCTGTGATTTATGAGTAATCATTGAGGACTATATTCTTCAAGAGAGAGCCAATCCTCTGCTACAATGCAGTCCTAACTAATTTATAATCAATTGTTCCCTAATATTTGCAATAGAGAGTTTTTATAAGAGAAAGTAGAGTGTTAAATCTCCCCTAAACCTTCTATTGTTTCTCTCATTCCAAACTACTTGAAGACAAGTAGCAACTGCTCCCCTAAGTATTTCCTTATCATATTTACAGATATGCAGTTGAGATATCTCTAATAAGATATCAGTGAGGCTGCAATAATTAGTACCAGGGGCACATATACTTGAGATTCTAATCGACACTTCTTTAGAGAAACCACGCTCGAAGAAGAGATGATCCCTAGTCTCCTCCTCTAGTTTGCATAGAATACAAAGCTTAGAAGAGGATATGAATTTCAGTCTATCCATTGTACTGAGCATATTCAACATAGCTAACCAAAGGAAAAAGCTTGCATTTGGTTTGAGAACCTTGCTCTAAATCAGGGAACAGTACCCTATTCTTGCAACTGCCCCATCCATTATCTTTTTTACTTTCCTATTATTAATATACAAGTAACCCATCCCATAAGTATATAGCATTCTCCCTAAGGCTTCTATATTGAGGAATGGGCAAAAGTCTTCCTTTGAGGAGATTAACCAGTTCTCATTTCTAATTATTTCCTAGAGCTTAACTCTCTTAGAGAACCTTCCCATTAATGATCTTGCCAACTGATTATAAATTAAAACCCTTTGACTTTTCCAGTTATCATACTATAGAGAGAATCTTTCTCCTGCCCCAATTTGACAAATAATATACCGCTGAACTTCTTCCCTCAATCCAAGAATTTGGTTAAAGAACCAAGAGTAACTGTCTTTAATTCTCAGAGCCCAAAAACTGTCACCTTTCAATATGTAGATGTGAATCCATTTAATCCATAGTGATTGTTTTTCACTTAGGATTCTCCAAATTCTCTTGGTTATAAGAAATTTGTTATTCTTACTGGTTGACTCCAAACCTAACCTACTTGTATCCTTCGGTTGATAGATTTGCTTCCAATTAACTTTTCCAATTCCTTTCTCACCTTTTCTTTTACCCTATAGAAACTGCTTCATCAGTTTTTCTCAGTTTTATTAAGTCCTTTGGAGAGGAATATGTAAGAGCACCAGTAAGTTTGCATTGATATAATCACCGACTTCAAATGTTGAAGTTTACCTCCATAAGACATGGTTCTTTTAGACCAAGAACCCAATCTTTTCTTATTTTTCCTATTAAAAGAATACATTCGTGAAATCCTAGTCTCCTGGATGAGATAGGAATGCCCAACTACAGAAGAAGTGGGTCTTTATTTTCCATGTCGGTAGCTTGTGATAAGGAATTTGATAGGTGAGCAGTGAAGTAAAACACTTATTAATATAGAATTCACGTACAATATACAAAATGCACAAGAAGGGGGGTTGAATTGTGTATTCTTTTCGTGAATACAAAAACCTTTGATATTTCTTGAAAAGAACTTTTTTTCAAACTATTAAATGATACCAAAAATGTTATATAAAAATAGCTACGAGGTTAAATCACGAATAACTTCTATATACTTGTTTAAGAACAAGAGAAATTAAAGTGAAAGGTTAGAAGATAGACACTGCGATTTTTTACTGGTTCACCCCAAACCTTGGGCTATGTCCAGTCCTCAGAGTTCATCTGAGATTTCACTATACTTATTCAATTTTACAAGTATTCTTTCTTCCCTTTCAGAGCCTCTTTAGGTCTCTTACACAAAGTATTCTTTCTGCTATCTTAGCCTCTTTAGGCTCTTAACCTTTTCTTTCTCTCACTAGAAAGATATTGTGAGCTTTTTGTTACAGTAGAGTTTGCTCTCATATATCGTACTTTGAATACATAATTTTTCTATGTAAGTAATAACTTGAAAGCTGAAAGTTGAAAGTTGTTCAATCTTATTTATAGCCTAAGTCTCCAACTGCTTCTTGTTTCTTGTAGAAACTGTTATTCAGTTGAGTTCTGTAACTAACTCTAACTGACTAACTGTCCCACGTACTAGAGTATCTTCATCTTTGTATTGTCTATGTTTTCCTGCTTGTTCTGTGTTTTTGATTCTTCTATGTTTTCCGCTTCTTCTGTGTTTTTGCTTCTTCTATGTTTTCTGTTTCTTCTATGTTTTTCGCTTCTTTTATGTTTTTCGCTTCTTCTGTGTTTTTTATTTCTTTTGTGTTTTCCACTTCTTCTGTATTTTTGCTTCTTCTATGTTTTCCACTTCTTCTGTGTTTTTCACTTGTTCTGTGTTTTCCGCTTCTTCTGTGTTTTCCGCTTCTTCAGTGTTTTTACATCTTTTGTGTTTTCCGCTTCTTCTGTGTTTTTCACTTCTTCTGTGTTTTCAGCTTCTTCTGTGTTTTTGCTTCTTCTGTGTTTTCCTGCTTCTTCTGTGATTTTGCTGTACACTTAAGACACTTATCAAAACAGTTCATTTATTTCTAATATTATTATTATTTTATTGTCACCAAAATTAATAGACGTGAAGTCTTCTTGACTTGACAAAAGAATCGTGGGTAAGTGTGTGGCATGGCAAGTGACACTTGTCACTTGCCACATGTTCAGCACCTTATGGTTTCTAATAGGTCTTCTTCCTCAACCAGTCCATTTGTCTTTAACTTCTAACCCAATTGTCTCCTAATTTTCTACGATATTTGTCATTAAATCCTAATGTCATTTATAAAAAATTTCTACTACTTAATTCTATCATCATTTATCAATTGTCTTGTTACTTGACATTTTTCCTAGTCTAAAAATACTTATAATTGGTGAAAATTTTTCCAAAGTTTCACCAAAAATTATAAATCAATATTTATACTCACCAAACCAATTTTCAAGCCAAATATCCACAATTCACATCATAATCACATTTATAAAACAATTTAAGATCAACTATACCCGATAATTGTCAAATGAGTACATATACAGTCATTGTAATGTGTGCAATTATTAAATTTACATGTATGTATGTTAATATTATGCATGAGCATGAAATACATTTCCTAATGTTTCAATAATATCTCTCATATTCAGTATTCTAGGGTTATAACTCTTAATATGGAGAAAATGGGATGTTCATTTTGTGTTGGTTGTAGGCGTCAATGTGAAAACTGAAACAGCAGTATGTGTGACTTGATTTGTCTTATTGTGGGTTGAAGCACATCGTGGGTGGGCTGCAGATTGTGTGTAATGTGCGTGACTTCTCTTTTTGTGTCTTGATTGGTTGCACGATCTTTGTGATTGTTGCAGCTATGTTTTTGTTTTTATCTTTGCGTGAATCAATTGTGCAATTTTTCAGGCTGTCGTTTATGTCTTCACAATTGAGTCTTGTCGTGATTCCCTTTTTGGGTGTGTCCTTGATGTGCTTCACAGCTAGGTCTTCTTTTGTTTTGCATTGTTGATGGATTTCTGCTGAGAGCTCTTAGATTTGTGGTTGTCAATTAGATTGGAGTGCAACACTGCTAGTTTTACGTTTATAATTAATCCATCCTATTATCGATTTTTCTGTCAAGGATGACATCTAAGTGGGCTAAAAAGTTGTTGTGCTTGTGTGATTTTTAGAGCTGCGTTTTTTTAGCTTTAAACAACTATCTTGGGCTGTTTTGATGTGAAGTGTGTACATTTTTTGTAGCTGGCTTTCTATGGTGTTTGTGTGATTTTGTTAGGCTACTCATTGTCATCGATAGTGATTTTTGTATGGAAAAATTCTAACAGTCTTGGTGATTTTGTGGTTGTGATAATAGCGTTTGTGTGCAAATTCTAGCAATCGTCGTGAATTTTGCAGCTTAGATGTTTATAATGTTTCAGCTTATAAACATTTATATTTCATGGTGACAACTTTCAGATTTATTTCAGTAGAGTGAAGCCTATCGAGAAGTTGTTCTTCTTTTCTTTCTTAAGTGTTTTTGCTTATATTAAATTTTATTTACTCACTCGAGTTATTTGTTTATTGTTCTTTTATTAAAAGATTGTTAAGAAAATCATTTGTTGAGGTTAGTACGAGGCGGTTGTGTTATTGAGTTTGAAATTTTTTTACGGATAGTGAGGATGAAAGGTAGTGTTAAGAGTTAAGTGATGTCGGGCTCAGTAAAGTTGTCGTTAGTAAAAGAATTAAGTTGTGTGAGGTTCCCGTAGATTTAAACAAGATGTGTCGAACTATGTTAACAAAAATCGGTTTTAATTTAATTTATGCATTTAATTTTTCTAGTTTTTGATTATTCTAGAAACGACTACAATAAATCGAAGAATTTGCGAAACTAATATACACCTCTACAGTTTTATTGCAGTAAATGAAGTTACTCGGCTACTTCCTTTGTGGTTTAAGCAAATGAAATTACTCATAGAAGCATGTCCTCCAGATCACGAGATATGATAATTTTGATGCTTTTTGCAATGGGGATTGCTGATATTATCTACGAAAATTGTTGGGAGAGGCCGCTTGAACTCTATTTTGTTCCTTTTTTAAGTTCGGCCAACCTCCAGTAAAATCAATGCTGGTTTTGTGGGAAAGATCATAGTTAGATTCTTTCATCTTTGTAGTGTTTGATATGATAGATCATCTTTTTTAAGAAGTACAATATTCCTTCTATCAACGAAGCATGTATGGCCCTTTTTTTTCTTTTTTGTTTTGTATAAGGGAGAGACCCATATTTCTTGGGACGAGTAAAAGAAAGACATGGTCTTAATATTAGAAGAACAAAAAAGGCAAGGCCCAAAAGCATTAACAAGTCCAATGCTTGCCAATTGATAGCTAGCTGATCTAATTAAAAAGGAATATTTACAACGTATCAAAGTTATAAAAATTCATATTTATTTCTTTAATTAGAAATTCTATGAACTTATTATAGATTGATTTTAACATTAAAATTTTTATAACAAATCGAATTTGAATTTAATAGAATATATGAGCTAGTTTTTAATAACTTAAGACTTTATTAAATCCAAATCATTAAAAAACTCAATCGATTTAGTATGATTCAACCGTAAAAGTCTTAAATTGTTTAACTTTTAGTTTAATTTATTATTATAACTCTTGTTATTGAAAAATGATCAATTTATTAATTAATCAATAGATTTTAATTAATTAATAAGTTCTTATAAATTAATTTTTATTTAACAATCTTTTTTTAATTATACTTCAAATGTTTCAATAGGTAAAGGCAATCTCTTTGAAACATATTTTAAATTTTTAAATTTTATTTAATCTTTAATCAGTCTTATGACAATCTAATACTGACTAAACTTTTTAAACATTTAAATATCTTATCTTACTAGTTCAATTTTTGGTCTGATTTTTAAAATATTGATTAGATTTGATCCACCAAGCCTGTACAAATCTAACCAAAACACAATGGTTCAAAAATAACTAGAAGAGATTGAGGGATACAACCCCACTTATGGTAAAATCAAATCTAACCAAAACACAATGGTTCAAAAATAACTAAAAGAGAACCCCACCTATAGTTTTTTTTTTTTAAAAAGGGAAGTGTTATTCAAATCCTCCCAAAAAATAAATTAGAACAATTTTGAAGAAATGGGTCTGGTCCAATGAAACCCAACAACTTCAACAACAACTTTGGATTTCCATTTGTCCAAAGCCTATATAGACTAATAACATTAGCCCATTTTATCACATAGTTAAGGCTCATTTTCTTAGTAAGTTAAGGGGCAAAACAGGAAACCCGTTAGAGAACTGGGGTTTTAAAATAAACCTTTTTCTAGCTGTCCTATATATGTTCTTACGAAAAAGCAGTGAGGGGCTAGGGTTGGGGTGTGCATCTTTTCAACTTGAGTTCTGAGAAACGCCACTCAAAATGGTACTTTAATTTCTTGTTTACACTGATTTTACTGAGATGTTGTGTTAGTTTTGGTCTGGGCTGTGTCTCTGTTTGATTTGATTTGTGATTGTTCTATTTGTTAAGACTATTTTCCTACTCAATTGGTTTTTTTCTTCAAATTATTAGTTCTTTTATCGAATCATGACTGACGATTTTGGGGAATGATTCAGTTGGCGTTTTCGTATTACGGCTGATTGGTCTTTTGTCAGTAGGTTATACATCTTTTTTTAGGATCAAACATGTAAGAAGGAATAACAAAGAGTTCAAAATGGGACGTGTGTGAGTTACAATTCAGTTGTGATTTGTAATAGATCGATATTCATGGCATTGCATGTAGATGATTTGTGTTCAAGTGAGACCACAATTGTATTGTGTTGTTTAGAACACAGACCAGTCAAGCGTACAATATTAGCTCATTGAGAAGAGAGGAAAGCATCGGCTAGATTTTTTTGGATTTCAGTATTGAATTCATGCGTAAATCTGTATGGCTGTGAGCTTTTTGTAATATAAACGATAATCGTACATCTGGACGTTTTGACCATGTAGGAGAAGTGGTATTTCAGCAAATATGAAAGATAAATTCGAATTACATTCTTTATAAATATATAAAAATATGGGGAAATTGCGGGAAGTTGTAATGCAAGCAATTGATTAGATATTATTCTTGTTTCCTTGATTTTTGGTCTTCTGGGTAGTCTGCTCTTCTTAGTTAATGATTTGATGGGTGTTTGTTGTCTGAGTTTTAATTCAAAGTTTATGTTTTCTGTGTTTCGATGCCTTATCTGTCTGTTCTCTGTTTTGATGCATAGCCCAAGCAAATCCATGAGATCAAGGATTTCCTTCTCACTGCTAGAAGGAAAGATGCTCGCTCTGTGAAGATCAAGAGAAGCAGGGATGTCGTCAAGTTCAAGGTTCGCTGCTCCAAGTACCTGTACACCCTTTGTGTCTTCGACTCTGAGAAGGCTGACAAGTTGAAGCAGTCTCTTCCACCAGGTTAATTCTTGAACCTCATTTTGTTTGGCGATTAGCCATGCGGTGTTGTTTTCGGGGTTGTAAGAACAACGAAGTTTTATGCTAACTTGGGACTTGGTTTTCTGAGATGTCTCAAATAATTGAAATGGCTGTTTTAAACTATTTCACACAGCTTCTTTTTGGTCTTTGTCTAGTTAACTTTTCCTTATCAGGTTGTAAGGCAAGAATTCTTGTTGACACTAATTGATCTGACTAGTCTGGCTACCACTAATCTATTTTTCCAATTGTTGCAGGTTTGAGTGTACAAGACCTGTGAATGTGGGCGACCTGGTTTTATATTTTCAACAAGAATTTTGCTGCTTGTTTTTTGTGGTTGAAATGCATTATAATGTATTTTGCTTGAAACTCGTTACTGTTTCAGAGATAATGAGTAGTTTATTTATGGTATTCTGAACTTAGAAACGTTTGAACCTTTAGAGTTTTATGATGCTTTAACATTTACATCATGTTACGGTGATTTACTGGTAGGTGGACTGCTATCTGGAGCATATATAAGTATGTTATTAGATTTTCAATGATTTTGCGTGGATAGCTTATATGGTCGAAGTCCAATAAGGAAACATCAAATTCAGTGAAATTGCTGTTTGTTTCTGATTTACGGTTGTGGAGCAAGGATGTGAATATTGGACGGTATGGTACGTACTGATTGGAAAACGGTACCGATACGTATGTTGTAGGTATCGGCCAAAAATACTAATCGATATTGGTTGTTTTCGGTTGGTACCGGTTGATATCGGCAATACCGGAAAATTTCAGCCAGTACTGTTAAATGGATAAAGTATAAGGACCATTTTGCAATTTTTCAAAAATTTATCAACAATTAACTCAAGCCGCTGAGGAAGACTTGTTAGATTATATTATCAGAAATCATGAAGACTATTTTAATTCATATATTATAAAAGAACTTAGAACAAATTTAGACATAATGTTAGAAATTTTACAAATTTTGGAAAATACTTTAAATTCTTATGTAACCATGCATCAAGAACATTTACAATTACATCAGAATGGATGACATATCTGATTTTATTGAAATAGAACAACAAGAATCTTTAGAAAATGTAGAACGCAACGTTCAACAGCAATTAGCTGAATTAACAAATTTAGTACATAAATTAACACTAACAAATTCACCAGAATATATTAATACTATGGCAAATACAGAAATAAAGAAAGAATCTAAAGAAAAAGAAGAAATTATATATGGATGGGAATCAGACCAAGAAGAAATGTATATGAATGAAGATAATAAAAGAGATATATTTATGGGAGATCAACCAGAAAGTAGTAAAACTGGAGAAGAAAGAGCTTTATATGATAAAGAGTTAGTAAAAATGAAAAGTAAAATAGCAGGAATAGGAATCGGAGAAAGATTAAATAATCAAGGTTATTATAATAAAGGAAACAAAATTAAAAAATATCCAAATGAATATAAACCAAAACATGTTACTTTAGGAACAGATGGTATATTAAATTTAGACTGTGTTATAAATTCAGAAGATCTAATAAATGAATGGACAGGAAAAATACAACTTTTATTACAAATTGAAAAACCTTTTGGAGAAAAACCACATAACAAAGATTATATATGGAATTTTGTTACATTTAAAACATCTGGAATAGTTCAACAATTTTTAATAGAAAATGAAAATGCATTAAAAGCAACACCTCATTATCAAGCTACAACAACAGATGTCGATACATTTGAAATCATATCAGATGAAATCTATAAAGAATTTATAGGCAAAGATATTATCTTATTTAAAACTGAGAATAGAATAGCTAATAAGAAAAAAGCATTACATCATTTAAATAATATGAGAATTTGCAATATGTGTTATCTAGAAGACTTTATATGCGAATTTAGAAAATACTATTATACATTAAGCAGATTAGAACAGGAATTGTATACACAAGTTTTTATACAAAAATTACCTTATCCAATGAATATAACGGTAGCAGAAACCTTTCAAGAAAGAGTAGAACACCATTCTATAGCTAATAATCTTGGAGGAGCTATTTTAATTACAAAAGAAATATTAGCACAAAAATGTTTAGAATCAAAATTAAGGCAAACATTAAAACATCAAACTCTTCAATTATGTTGTGCAAATAATGCAGAAGTACCACAACAATATGGCTGTGAAAAACATTATAAATATAACAAACATAAGGGTAAACGAAATAAATATTTCAAAAATAAGAAAAATTATAAATGGAAAAAATATCCGTCAAAATATTTTAAAAGAAAAACCTTTAAACCATTCAATAATAATCGTAGATATTTCAGAAAACAGAAATATAGAAAATTTAACCCTAAACAAAAAGACTGTCCAGAAAAGAAGAAAGATTGCAAGTGTTGGATATGTAATGAAATAGGTCACTATGCAAATAAATGTCCAAAGAAAAAAGAAAATAAGGA
>JANVCL010000005.1:7920482-7931332 GCA_026546855.1 Erythroxylum incrassatum | reverse complement strand
TCTCTCGTGCTCACTCTCCTCATTGATGTCTCGTTGTCTTCTCTCGACTCCTCTGTCGTGGTCTTGTCGTCTTTATCAGTTCATCTTTAACTAAACTCCACGTTCGAAGACGCCACTGCATGCTATAATTGTCACAGTTACAGTTGAGGTCCACCGCAAATTGCACCGCTGCTCCATCACACCATTGTACTCGTAATTTGTTTTTGGGTGTGTTTTTTTGTCATTTATCAGAATATTTTTTACATGATTTAATTTTTTATTGTGTTGGATGATGGATTTTTGAAAGTTGGATGATGAATTTTTGATTGTGATTGTTGAATGTCGATGGTATTGGGGTTGCTTGTATTTCTGAAGTGGTTGAATTGGTTGGATTGGTGATTCCAGGTTGAATATTGAAATTGAAATTGGTAATGCTGACGGTGTTGATTGATTCTATTAAAGCCTTAAAGTTAAAGCTGAAAGGGTTTTGTGATTTGTATTTTATCACGATATTGGATAATTGGAAGTAGAATTTATAAATTTTTTGGTTTGTGATTTACGGTGATATTGATAAATGAGATGTTCATGTATTTTATTTACCTATGTTTGGTAATTTGGTTATTCAATGGTGGTGAGGTTGAGAGGTAAGGGTGGTGGTGAGTGAGGCTTTAACAATGTTAATGTTGATTAATTGATTATTAAAATTGAAAGTTGTTAATCAACATTTAAACCTAAATGTAAAATTGTAAAATTGATAATCAAAATTGATAAAATTGAAAAAGCTTAAATTATTAATTGACACATTATTATTATTTCATATTAATTGTCATTGTTATTTATTATTATAATTTTTGAAAATAGGGTTGATGTAAATAGTAAAGTATGTACAACTGTACAATTTGTTAATAGATTATTTTGCAAATTTTAAATATTTTATGGACTATTTTATAAATTTTAAAAATTATCCGAAATGATATCCGATATTGAAATAGTACCATATCAAAACACAAGCTGATACTAAATTTAGTACTGTATTCATAACATTGTTGCGGAGATTTTGGAGATAGAAGCTTTCGGTTCTAGCTAGAATGGCTTTGAATGAGAATCCAGGTGATTTCAGATGGGAGGGTTCTAACATATCCCTACAATGGCAATTTTTTAAAATAATTTTCTTAAAATAATTTTTGTTATAATGTGATTTTATTATTAACTTGATAAATATTATTTTATATTATTTACTAGTCATAATTATGAGAATTTTTAAAAATTCAAAGAATAATTTTAAAATAAAATTTTATGAATTTAATAATTTTATAAATATAAAATATCTATAAAGTACAAAAGTTTGAAATTTTCAAAAAAATAATTATTTTTAATTATAAATAATAACAAAATTTAGAACATATTTATCAATTAAAGAAGTAATTGCATCACCCCTTATAGTTTCAACTATTTTCATTTCATGCTCTAATTTTTTAAAACTATCGTATGCCCTCTTAAATTATGATTTTTGTTTCACTTTATTGTTAATGTCATTCTCTATTAGATTTCTAACATGTTACCGTGACATAACACATGTTATGTTTGTGTTACGTAACATTCTAACATTTTGGAGACATAACACTCAAATAAATTTGTTCTGTATATAAACGATTTCTTGATTTTGGGAGACAATAAGAACGAAGGTCATGCGTTACGTGGCTATTTCATGGGAACATAGGTGAAAAAGTATCAAAATTTGATGGGGTATTTCATAATTTTTAAAAATTAAGGACTAAAGTGAAAATGGGGTAAACCAGGAGTTGGTATATCTTTGTTATTTTCAGTCTTTTAATAATTAACCCCTCAAAGATTGTGAAAAGCCAAAGAAGCCCTCACTTTTTTTTCATTTCTCCCAAGAAATATTAACATATAACTGAGCAGAAATTTAGCCATCTCTTTCACGCCTTCATCTCCCACATTTTCCTCGGATTCGCCGAACTATTGTTAAGTAGAGAAGAGTAAGCCATAAGACCCATTGGTCGCCCAAGCTTCTAGGTATGTTAATAAGCTAGAAATCGAAGTTAATGGTGTTCTTCTCGCTTGTATTTGTCCGTTTTACGCGTTTGGTGACTGAGAAAGTATCTTCTGATGTTCTGTATGTCTTTTCTCACATGGGTTTTGATGTGAAGTCAGAGTTGAATTTCAACTTTTCGCTCACTGAAAGTTCATAAGTTTTTCATTTTTGCTTTCTAATTCTTAGTTTCTTACTATTTATTTCGATCAATGTTATGAGAATTTGTTCGATTTTGTTCTTCTGTTTGCTTGTTGAGGAAACCTACGGACGGACAAGCATGATTCACGATTCAATTTTCAGTTTTGCATTTGTCCTGTTTAAGAAAACTATACTGACTTCTCTCTGTCTCTCTGTGTTGATTTGCTTCTGATTCTTGACTTCCCAAGTTATTATTTTGCAGTTAGATGGATTGACTGATGAAGACTTCGCTGCTGGAGGCGCTCATCAAACCCAATTGTAGTTCATTTTGATTTGGAAAAAGAATAGGTCGTGGTTAAGGAATTCTTGCCTTCTAAATCCTTAAGAGGCATTCGGGCAGCGTCCCATCAGTGTATATATATATATATATATCAATTGGTTAGGGAGATGGCTGGGAATTCAATAGTCCAAGTGCCGTCATGTCCCAGTGTGCTATCTTCTTCATTGATTACAGTCTCTCCCGGTTCTTCAAACTTGTTGCCCCATTTTCCAGCCATGCGAGCAACGAAGTTTTCAAGGGTAAGAGCTATGTCTGCTGATGTTGAACCTAGCCAGCCACCCTCTTCATCAGAGACAAAAAATCCTCTTGCAGTTGCAGTGGAAGTTCCTCAAAAACTATGGAGGCAGACACTGAAGCCATTAAGTGATTTTGGATTTGGTCGGAGGAGCATATGGGAAGGTGGAGTGGGGCTGTTTCTTACATCTGGTGCAGTGCTTCTTGCACTCAGCTTGGCTTGGGTTAGAGGATATCAGCTGAGGTCTAAGTTCAGGAAATACTTGGCTGTATTTGAGTTTGATCAGGCAAGTGGTATTTGCACTGGAACACCAGTTCGGATTAGAGGAGTAACTGTTGGCAATGTCATTCGTGTCAATCCTTCATTGAGAAATATAGAAGCAACTGTCGAGGTATATGCATTGCTGGTCATGTAATTGATCTTAAAACAATCCGTATGATCTTTTAGTAACACAATGTGTTTATATTTCGTAGGTTGAAGATGACAAAATTATTATACCTAGAAATTCTCTCGTTGAGGTGAACCAGTCAGGTCTTCTTATGGAAACATTGATAGACATTACCCCTAGAGATCCCATTCCTACACCTTCTGTGGGACCTCTTGATGCTGATTGCATTAAAGAAGGTCTAATTGTATGCGATAGGCAAAAGATAAAGGGTTATCAAGGGGTAAGTTTAGACGAATTGGTTGGGATAGTAACTCGCCTTGGACGTGAAATGGAGGAAATTGGCATTGCTAAGAGCTATTCACTGGCCGAGCGTGTTGCTGCTGTGATTGAGGATGCAAAACCTCTCCTGACAAAGGTGTGATGTGCCCTTCTAATACCTTCTTCTCTTGTTTTCCTACTCTTCTCTGATTTGTGGACTGTGCAGGACTATTAATTCTGCAAGCGAGATGTTAAATGATGAACATAGAAGCTGATAAAAAACTCATCTAGAAACTTCCTGATAAATTTTGTGGATGCCATTTAGTTGAGCATGATATGCAAATTGTTATCAAATTCCCCTTGTGTGGAAAGGTTGAAAATTTTAACCCTGATTGATTGTTCTTAATTGGAGGAGGCATTTTATTGCCAGCATGGTGATGTAACTTAAAGTGATAAGAAACTAGGTTGAATTGCCTGCTAATTAATTTAATTACTGAATAAGAGTCAGGTGGCATCACTTTTTTCAATTTAATATTCCAATCCTCCAGTTCTTCTACTAACATATTTTTTCGTGCAATTGTTTATAATAACCATTCTTGGTGGAGGCCTTTGCTGCAGGTGGTTGGACTGCCCTTCATTTTACCATAAAATTGGAAAGTATACCAATGAAACATATTCTTTAAACTGTAGTAAGTTCTGAAAGGCTGTCATTTAATTTCGAAATGGCTGTATGTGCTCTACTTGCATGTCTGGATGCCACGTGGATGATCTTGCTTCACTAACTCTGAACATTTACATGTACTCATGCACACTTTGCATTTGATGTAGTGATCCCTCAGATCCAAGCCATGACTGAAGATATTCAACCTTTGCTTACTGATGTTCGCGATAGTGGTCTGCTAAAGGAAGTTGAGAGTTTGACCAGAAGCCTAACCCAAGCTTCTGAAGATTTAAGGTGAAGTACCTGAAAGATTTGGCTTGATGTTTTCTGCTTGGCTGGTGAATGCAAAACAATTGGGGCTGTAGCTAACTGAGATAAAGTCAAATTGCACTGCTAGATTCATTTATAGGACCCTGTAGCATGTTGAATTAAGCTTCCTGTTCATTCTGGCTACTTCCCCTTTTTCAATCAATTTCCTTCTGTGTTAGGCTTGAGGGACGGATATGTCTAAGATGATTGATGGGATCCTTTTCCTGCCTTCTTGATGCATCTTCCTTTCCTTTCTGTTAACTTTTTGCCTGTTAAACATATTTTTGAAGCCAGTTATCCATTTACATTGAGATCTCAAAGTTGAGCAATGGCTTGGGGTGTTGAGGAATTTGAATTTACTTGATGATAGTTGCAGGTATTAGTAGCCTGAAGCAAGATAAATCCATTTATTCCTAGCGGACAAAGGAAAAAAAATTTAAATCCTTAATGCCCAAGGTGCTTGATATTTTTTACGATCTGAGAGTGTTTATTATATTTTCTTCTAATACAGAAAGGCACATACATCCATTATGACTCCAGAGAACACAGAGTTGATTCAAAAATCCGTATATAGTTTGATTTTCACTCTCAAAAACATTGAGGTGAGATCTTAATCATTAGCTTTCTACACCTTGAATTATTGCATAATCATGGTTGATCATGTTCAATTAACCTGTTCCTTTTTTTTTTTGGGGAACAATGTCAGAATATAAGCTCTGATATCCTGGGATTCACCGGTGATGAGGCCACAAGACGTAACTTAAAAGCGCTAATCAAATCTCTCAGCAGGTTATTGTGAAGATAAATTGAAGGTCAATTCTGCTTTCAATGGTTGTTCAAATAGCAAAAATGATTTCTTCCTCCTTTATCTTGGAGAGGAGCTAGCCAATCACTTAGGGTTATTGTTTTAGTTTCATTTGCATGCTTCTTGCATTATTTTCATTGGTGCTAAGTTAGTACTGTGTTCTTTCGGGCGTGTTTTTGTTAAAATAGTAAAAGATCAAATGAATGGTTTCTGGTGGTATCTTCTTTGTTGCAAAGAGCCTCTAAGAAGTTTTGATGGGGATACCATCTCCCTTCTAACATTGAGGAAAAATCAAATACAATATTTCAAGTACCATTGGTATCATCTCATGTATGTAACATTGGAAGTTCTGTTACCTGTATGGTAATCATTTAAAGATGCAAATTTCAAATATGGGTTTTCAGTTACTTGTTTCATTGATGCATTCTTCATAAAAATATAGTCGAGTCAAACTCACAAGTGGTTGTATCTTGCAAAATGTTTACAGGAGAAGGTTTGGTATGTGAGTATTTTATATGGGAAGCCAAATAGGATAAGAAATATGAAGTTTCATCTCAGCCTTTTATTCATTTAATTTGTGAGATCTTTAGTCTCTTGCAGATCCAACATACATAGATGAAAAGATCACATTATGCATTTTGACTCGGTGTTGATCTTTTCATTCAAGCAACATGACATTTCCTTATCATGAATTTGGTGCGCCAGAGAGCTAATATAGTTGCATTCATCACTAATTTTGTTAGCTTTACAGCCCACTTGATATGGTAATGGTGGGCACATACCTTGGTGGTCGGCTGAAAGGGACCGTCCAAGGGAATAACCCAAATTCCAATCATATATGAGCCAAATCCATCCTGTCATTACTCAAAGCTTTATTTGCTCCACTGATGTCTATAATTAAACAGTGAGGTTGTTCATCTATCCATGTCTTTTTTTTTTTTTTTGGTTACAACTAAGAGAAAACTAAAACTACCTTCAAAAATACCATCCTAAACCTGAAAATTTGAAGAAATGTCATGATTTAATTTAGTCAGACAATTTGCTGAAAAATTAGAAATGTCAACTGCTACAAAATTACTTTCATGAAGCAATCTACCCATGTCTTTGTTCTACTGATTTTGAAGGGTGAAACTTCAATCAATAGGTCCTTGTATCAGAAACTTGAGTAGTACTTTGTTTCTTGACCACAAACAGCAAGATCTTGGTCGTTGAAACCCATAATACTAAATTATTCAACCATTTTGGGATGGCCCGGTGAATTGGCAAATAAAGAAGATTTCGGACGAAGGGCTGTGGGGTCACAATGCTTCAGAACAGTCTGAACTCTGAAACCATAGTAACTCCATTTGTATTGTTATTATTATTATTACCCTATTTAGATCAACTTTCAACTTATATGAACCTTTTCTAGAACAAATATGAACTGAGATATTGTTTCAAACGTTCCTCAGCTAATTAGTATCCTAAAGAAGACGATACCTAAAGACTTTCAAAAGTAATTAGTGTATGTTACTCGAAGCATATTAGTTAAGTGAGCCAAAAGTCAACCAGTGAAGCGGTACGTATATACTATGGTCGGTGTTGTATTTATTCCTGTCGGTGAACGTCGTCCTCCTAGCCCAGCCTCCTCTTTCAAAGAAGGTGCACTGCCAACCTCTGACCCTTCGATCCACACCTAGTCCACGCGTATCAATCACTAGTTCTAGTTTGTCCAATGTTGAGAATCTCTTCTTTGAATGCTGTTTTTGAAGATAAGTTATGGATGACTAGGAAAGAAAAACAAAATTGGAAACTGTTGAAACTAATGTTAAATACTAAGAAAGATGAGAATGAGGTCGATAGTTAGATGGTCTTTCATTTTTAAGATTCCCAAAGACTTATCTCACCGCCAGGTTGCTTAGTTTAGGAGCATCTTGGACTTTAGTGACGATGGATATTTGACACCTTTCTTTCTTTGGTGCTTAAAGAAAAAGAAGTATCACTATCGCCCTTTACCAAATGAACCTAATTCTTGCCATCGCTATCTTCCATAGGGGGTAATGGGCATGCCTTAAATCATTTGTCAAGAATTTCACCCCAAGATTGTGCCTTAATATATGATTTCTCAACTAAAAATTAGTAATTTCTATACTTATATATTACTCAAAATGAGGTGAATTTTGGAATATCTGATAAGGTTATTCATTTGTGATCAAAAAGGTCACAAATTTAAATTACGGAAACAACCTCTTTATAAAATACAAAAGGAAGGTTACGTATAATTGATGTCCCTCTCTCGTTCATCGCAAAGAAAGGAACCTTATGCCTTAGAGTTGTTGATATTGTTGTTGTATATATTACTCAAAATGACTTTTGTGCATAAAGTGACTTTGAATTGTTTTAGAAAAAGAAGAAGAAGAAAAGCTAAGTTATTAATGTGGAATTATGAATTAGTGCTATTTCTCATAAAAGCATTGGCTTTCTTTGTAAACATTACAAAAAATGATTTTGATTGGCACAAAAAGAACGAAAGGAAATAAAAAATGGCAGAAGGTAGAATTATTACCTGATATTATCCTTTGAATTTATCAGCTAATTTTAACGCTAAAATGCGTAAGATACAGAAGATATAAGGAATTATGCAACAAATAAAAGCCGACGCGCAATATGCTATTGTCTTTATATGCCCGGTCAAAGACAATAGCATGAGCATGAGCATTGTTACTATTTAGGTGCTGATGATTTTCTCAAATTTGGAACAAATCATTCAAAGAAAGCTGTTTCTATTCCATTATGAACTTAAACAAAGGTTAATCCTTGCTGAAAGCAAAAGGAAAATGAGCTGGCGTCTCTTCAGTGTTATACTTTCTTTTACCTAATCAAAAAGCATATACCTTTTGAAGAAATTATAGCAAACATAATCGGGCATGCTTAAGAAATAGTTCGTTTGATTTTTTTTAATTTTGCAAGAATTAATACTTAATTGCATCAAAATAATTAATCAAATGTCAATTAATCGTAATTGGTGTAATTTTTGTTAGAAAGACTTAACTCACCCTCTAAAAGTTAGCTCAAGAAGGGAAGGTTTGCACACTATTATAAATTTTTCAACGCCCTCGTAATTGTCCGGTGTGAGATTCCTGACATACCCCCTTTAATCTAGAGCAGGACTGGACATCTGATGAATATATTGAACAAAGGGACATAACCGAGCACCGCCCCAAACCATCGAAACAAACTGATTCTGATACCATGTTAGAAAGTTCCTTTGCCTAATATGTCTATTAGATGTCTAGTCCTGCTCTGAACTGAGAGAGATGTGTCAGGAATCTCCCATCGGATAACTATGAGGGCATTCAAGAATTTATAATAATGTGCAAATCTCCCACCTCTTGAACTAACTTTTAAGGGTGAGTTAAGCTCTTCTAACAATTCTAATTAAAAAATAAATAATTCTAATTAAGTATAAATTTATTTGTTTTTGGAAAGTAAAATTTTATATTGTTGCCTAAAAGAAAGTGTAAAACTGAAGTTTCAGCAGCTCGTACTCGATGCACATAAATCAATCAATGATTAGTAAGGAGGAGCATGCCAAAATGTCGGCAAAATGAATGGAGTGGAGGAGTAAAGCAGCATAATTGGATATAAGATTATGCTAAAGTGGGTGCCAAACTAATAAAGCGAGAAGATTTGGGCACTAACCAACTTTGTTAGCAAGTAATCCTAACAGATTTAGTTGAGGTCCAAGCAACATTACATTCAACAAACACGTTAATCAGTTCCAACAACACGAGACGTGTTGTCCTGAAATTTGTCCCTATTAGCAATTTATTTATCATTTTGTCTCCTAATCATTCAAGATTAGACCAACTTCGTGTTTCTCGTGTTCATCAACATCCTCATTTCTAACGAATATACAATTTTTTCAACTACCCTTTGGTTCTATGAATGAGTTGCTCTGTCTGATTGGTTTTCATTTTAGCTAATGTAAACCAAATTGATTATTTAAGATTTGGAGATTAGACGATTGAGGACGAAAGAAAGGAGAATTCAATACGTTGCAACATGATTTTGTACGACTCTTTTATGAAATTAGTTGGCAGAATTTGACTTCACTTTATATTTTATTGGTTGGTCAATTAATTGCAACTTCTAGCAAAGTTTTATAATGTTCTAAGATAACAAATAAACAAAAACATGTCAAAGTAACTCCAAACGTGATTAGCGTTTTATGTTTTTTTACTCATAAGAAGGCTTTAACCACATGTTTAGGACCTAGGGTGTGTCACACAACTTAATGTCATGTGTACTTGAAATTAAATACTTGAAGTGTATAATCACTACAACAAAGAAGGGTTTTGGCGACACAATATTTCGCCGCTAAATAACAATAAATTGTCGCAAAAAGGAATAGGCAAGGAGAGGAAAAATTTGTCACAAATGACGTAATGCGATGTTTGATTTTGGTGGGTAAAGATGATTAACTTTGTTAATGTAGGCGTAGATAATAATGTTTACCGACAATTTATTTGCGAAGCAGAATATGTTATTAGAGACATTTTGGTAAATGTAGGTAAAAAAATTTAGTGACGATTTTATATTTGTAGCTAAAAGTGTCGAATTTTTATTTTTAATTTTACTTCCCTATTACCAATTTAATATTTAATTATAGTTATTAATAACATTTTTAATTCAAGTTATTGTTTTGAACATGGTTTTAATTATAATTAAGTCACATTTTGCAATTATTGTTGGTGGCATTGTTTAAATAATAACTAATTAAAATAAAATAAACATGTTTGAAAATTAAAAATAAAAAACATTTTATAAAAAATTAATTAAATGTTAATTACAAAACTTAACAACAAAATATTTATAGACAAACTAAGATTCCTCATTGTCATTACTACTTACGTAATTTGACCTAAGTATTTGTTTGAACATTTTTTAAGCTTAGTCAACTCTCTTTCAGTATGGTCTAATTTTTGCTCATTACTTTGTAATTCTTTTTTAGTACGATCAAACTTTTCTTCATTACATTGTAACTGAGCCTTAAGCGATCGGTTCTCCTCTTGAAGCGTCATTACATATGTTTGTCATGACGATGATAAACCAATTAGCTTAGGGCCTAACCTAAGACCTTTGATATACCCCGATTTTGTACTAAGGGTGTGCAAATGTCATCCACATTGGGCTCATTCATGTCACTTTCCCGTCACTTTCTCGTCAGACAATGATCTTTACAACAACTCCTGCATCTTGTCTTATAATTTAAAACACAAAATAAGATGTAATTCAGTTATTATTAGTTAGTATTATATAAATAAATAAACTCTAAAATAAAATTTTTATACTTACATAATTATTCTACGCCTCTTCAGACCTCCAACATTCACCTTCCTCGTAGTGTGTCAGTTTGTAGGGTGTGATCCTATCATACTCTTGTCCATGTAGTTGAGTATGATTTTGTTATATGAATTAAAAAAATTGAAATACTATAGATTATATTGTATTAACTAATATAATAATAATTTCTAAATAAAAAACTTACAAATTCTTATCGTATGACCAGTGACGGAGCCAAGGACGGAGATATGGGGGCCCAAATAAAATATAAATTTTACCAAAAATTTTATATCAAAATTAAATAAAAAACAAGGTTTTATTAAGAATATAAAATAGCTAAAATTACAATGATCTTC
>JANVCL010000005.1:7899558-7912107 GCA_026546855.1 Erythroxylum incrassatum | reverse complement strand
CTCCTTCGACCCTTTCTCGGGCTCAGGCTCGAGGAGTAGGGGGCTTATGGTCGGGTCGGCTGTGCTAGGCCCAGGCCCAAGACATTCAATCTATGCATCTATGGCCCATTCATAGGAGTTAGTCTCCCATGCAAACACAAAGACCTACATAACGACCTAAACCTAACATCCACGTCGTATATAAGGTACTATTCTACCATGATAAGAGGTATGCGACACAAACCCTAGTTCTTCTTGCTCTAAGCGACTACACCCTTTATAAAAATACTAACTTGAGCGTCGGAGTGGCTTACCGGGGACCAATCTCCGGCGCGCCTTTATCTGTTTTGCAGGTATTCTCCAGCCAAAGCTACTCGAAATCATAGATCAAAATAACGATGTTCCGGTTCAGCAAAATCCGGCTGAACCAGAGTCATTAGTAACTCTCCTATTGTCTCAATCTATTGAGACCTCTTAGTCCAAATATCCATTAGTACATAATGTGTAGAAAGAAGTTTGATGAAAATTTTCAATCAATTTTTTATTTTGCTAAAATGATTAATAAAAAGTATATATTACATTCAAATTTGTTCACTTAATCAAATATTTTGGAAATTATTTCTAATAAGCTGCTATATTATTATCATATATGGTAGTTAACTTCATGTATTATTAATATATGCATATTAATTAATCCCCACTATTATAATGATTTATTAAATATTACATTATATATAAAATTTTTCATATCTTACTTAATATATATATATATATTACTCTATGTGTAATAATAATTGCCAAAATTTTATGGCCAAATTCTGTACTGTAACATATAGATTTAATATTACATATAATTATGTTAGGCAAAAGTGACAACGAAAATGGCAATGTCTTCTTATTTGGCAACAATTTTTTTGTTACTAACAAAATTGTACTATATTTTTCCTACAAAATCGAAAATGACATTGTTTATATTAACAAGAAATGGTGTCGTTTTGTATTAGGTTTTTATCACTGCCACATTGAACGTCTCTTCATTTTCATGTTAGCCGTCAACATTCCTTTACATTCACAGTCCAATAACCATTATCCCCTCTCTTGTGCTCGTCTTGTGTATTGTGGTCGTCACCGTCGAAAAAGCATCCTTAACTGTGTTGGTATTATTCTTCTTTTCTATTTTCAAACCCTCCATTTTTACTTATACCTTTAGGTGTTGATTGTGAGTTCTTTTTTCTACATTTTTTGTATGGGCATGTTTGTTGTTGTGTTTCAAAAATGATTTATTGTCTTCCTTTGTTGGTTGTATATAAGTTGACTTCTTTTTATGACCTTTAATGCTTCTTTTAGGAAAGCCTGCAAATTATTTGATGAAAGGTCAGAAAGAGTACTTAACTCTTTTTGTAATAATAGTAATATGATCCTTTATCAATAATACTATATTTCTGTACATCAAGAATATGGTCATGTGTAATCTACTTTAAATTCTAAAATTTAGATATGATATAAAGGGTAAATGGATTACTTTTATTTTAATAAGGATAACTTTTATCTCATTAGGCAGATTGAAGATGTACAACTACTAAACTGTAGTACTTTCACATATTCTAAATTAAGTAACTTTTATTTCATTGAACATAATGAATTTTATTCTAAATTATCTCTACAAAATATAACTCTTAACATAATTCATCGAGGAATGTCGACATGGCAACTAGTTTTCAATGGTGAAAATTCATTCTATTGAGAGGAATGCAACAAAATTGTCCCTACCGAAGAAAAAATCAATTCAGAACAAATCTCCTCTTCATACACTAATAATCGTTTGCCTTCCAATTCTAATCTTCTTCTTTAAGGTTTTTAGTATCATCCAAACTAACTCACTTTCCTTATTATCTAGATCTCATTTATTGTTATGAACCTATTATATATATGAATATTTGATTGTTTATACTATACGTTGTTTAAAGCTTCCTTGAATCTTCAAAAGAACATAGATGGAAATGGAGGCAGGGCGATGTCACAATTGTCCTTAAAGGATTAGGGAGATCGGTTGTTTTGGAAAATTCGTCAATTATAATGACTATGTCTAGTCAATTAGGTATGCATGTGTTCCAATTTGGGTTAGTTATACGGTTTCACTAAACTACCAATCTAAGTTCTATATTGATTGTGTTTTAAGTGAAACACTTCATACTGGCAGTTCATTTGATTAAGTTGTCCTCTATATATACTAAATCTGGGGACTCATTCATTGTATACTCTAGAAGTTTAGCTATAACGAAGAAGTTGTTGAAAGAGGTGTTAGCAACCCTACACATGAGGGAAGATCTCTCACTATTTCAATTGGGAGCTTCGAACGTGTAAGGACTGTTCTTGGGAGTCCAGATATAAGGAACTCATTTACCTTTATCGATTCTCATGTCACTTGTAATCTAAAAAAATAATTATATCATTGTCATTTATTGATAGTATCAGCTGGAATCAGCTTCAAACTTTAGTTATTGTTTTGTTCATAAGAATTTTTAAAGCAACCTCTCTACTAGTTAGGGATAAGGTTGCGTACTATTGTTATTGTTATTGTTGTTATTATATAAGAATTGTTAAACTTCCGATTAAAACCTTGTAATACTGACCATATATCATTATATTATATTGATACCATTTTTATAAATAATTATTTTATTGTTACCAAATATTAATGATTAAGACTACATGTTAACTTAAATTTATGATATTTTTATCATATTAAATTTAAAATTTTTGGTTCACAAATATTTTAATATCCAAAATATATTTACTTTTCATATTGTAAATAGTCTACCATATGTTTTTCAACAATATGCTTTAAACATTGAAAACAACTTCACAACAAAAGATATCTTAATTCCAATAGGTTATAAAAATGTCAATTATAATTACCCTTAATTACGATTATTAAGTACACAAAAATCATTACAAACTACCTTCCAAATATTTAACATTCACTTTTTGCGATGAAACATATAATCGTCGCAATATCCTAGCCATATTTTGACAAATAAAACAAATACTCGTCATATGTGCAACCATTTGCGACGTTTCCACAAGTCATCGCCAAATATTGGCAACGAAAGACATACATCATCACAAAAAGTCAATATTCTGCAACAGTTTCTTTTAACGTCACACAATATTTTGTTTGTAAGACCCTTCTGCGATGATTACTTCAATTGTCACAAAAAAGGATACGTACTTAGCGACATAACGTATTTTTAGTCCTACTTGTTCGAACTATTCGCAATGCTTCCCCATAATCGATGCTAATTACATTGATTTCCTCGACATTTGCTGACGTTACTGTTGTTCGTCACAAAATACTTTCATTTAGGCGAATAAAAGCATACAAACGTCGTTAAAACCTATTGTTATTGCGACGGTAACATTTAATCGCTGTAAACTATTTTCCCTTTCCAACATTTCTATTAAACGTCATAAATAACGAAGAATGTGGAAATCATCGCTAAAAGGTTACTTTTGTTGACGATTTCAAATTCTTCTCCAAGAAAAACGTAGCCAATACATCAATCTATTGTAGATCAATAAATCAATTCTAAAGCTTGCTAACACTGTAACTCATAACCATCAAAATAAACATTTGGCACAAGTAATAATGGGAGGAACATTCTTAATTATGTAAATCAAATCTTAATTTTTAGAGAATATACTATGTCTAAGATCTTATAATTTTATAACTTTTCATAAGAGAAAATATAGCTAAATCTATTATCGAGTCTTGAACTTATTAATTATTTTGAAAAGATCTAAAAAAGAACTAATTTTTTTATCCCTTTACTTGACAATCTATATTTTTCAAGATGACAAATATATCACAAATAAGAGTCATTTTTAATAGTTTTTTAATCTTACATACTCTATTAATATATGCTTTAATTAAAAATAATGTATTTCTATTGATCAATAGAATTTTGACACAAAACAATTATTAAACTATAATAATCTCTTACCTAAATAAAAAACAATAAAAATATGGCGTGTCATCCACTGTAAAAAAAAAGATCCATCATTCTTCCATTTTGTCCATATAATAATATTTAATTTTTTTGACTAATAATAGAATATAATGTGTAAAATCATAAACTACAATCCGTTATAAATTTGTTAAATCATGAATTATTATTAACTATAAAATTAATAAGAATCATAATAATTGTACGTCATTTGATCGACATAATCCTTTTTATATGTCACAATAATAGTTATACAATGATGTTACACTTAATAAAAGACATCATAATGGTTTAATAATAACACCTTTGTCATAAACAAATCTTGTTATGTCAAAATAATTCATTCATGTATATACACTTGCTGGTATAATGAAACGCGATCCATTAAAGTATAAGGAACATTAAATAAACAAGCATAAAGTGTTATAAAAGTAAAGAATATAACATATCATCATGATGACACAACAATGGTTTATAGTAATTTTCATTCTTTCAATATATTCACTATATTCTTTGAAGGCAATCCTCTTGTAAACATATCCAAAACTTTGCAATTGGTGCTGATATATTCAATAGACACTTTTTGTTTTTGAACTTCTTCTTTAATTGCAATTTTTTTATATATTTAGTACGTTTGAATTCTTATCATTGTTAGAAAAGAAGAAAACTATAATATTTTCATAACAAATTTTCAATTGCTTGATAATATTGTTAATAGTTGACGTCTTCAAATAAAGTTTGAGACGACTATAAAATAGTCATCTTAAAGCATGACACAAACTTGGCTTCTATAGCGGATGCAATAATTATTGACTGCACCACATTCTTTAAGGGATTGCTCCTCCAACCAAAAGGAATAAATAGTCAAATGTGGATTTTCTTATATCTACACATCTAGTATAGTTTGAATTTGAATATGTTTATCACTTCAAGATGATTTGATCTCTTATAAGTGAGAATATGATCCTTTATTCCTTATATGTATCTTAATTTTTTCTTTATAGCTTTCCAATGATCCAATCCTGTATTATTTTGATTTCTGCCTAACATTTCAACTAAGAAACTGTCCAATCTAATACAAGTTTGAACATATATCAAGCTACAAACGAAATATGTATAAGGAATTTGTTCCATTTCTTTGCATTTCAATTCATTCTTTTGACATTGCATAAGACTTAATTTGTCTCCTTTGAAATAATAAGCGCAACAAACATTTTCATCTTAAATCTCTTTAAAACTTTATTAGTATATTCTTAGAAATTATAACAATCCTTATGATTCATCATAAAATATTTCTATTCCGATCATATTATATGGTACACCCATATCATCCATTACAAAATTCTTAAACAGAAAATTTTTAATTTCATGCAATAAACCAAGATCATTAGCAACTAGCAAGGCATTGTTAACATATAAAATGATAATTATAAACTTACTACCATCAATGTTTAAATAAATGCATCAATTAACAATATTTTTCTTAAATCTAGAAGGAAATGATGGTATCATTGAACTTAATATGCTATTGTCGAGAAGCTTACTTAAGTTTATGTATTGACTTCTTTACACATCATGTATTCCTTTACTTCAATTGCAAACCTTTAATTTGATTCTTGTACACTTATTTATCTAAATTCTCATTTACAATTTTCACATCTATCTATCTGATGGAGCTAAGGATGACAACTTTGCCTCAATCTAACTAGAAATTAATGGTCTAAGCCTTAGTTAATTTTGTTATAGGTCGAGTTTAGGCTTAATAATTATGACTTAGCCCATATAGCTCGAACTAATGGTTCAAGTCAATCAATATTATTTTGCTTAAACTTAATAAAATGATATCATTTTATAGTTAAACGGTTTAAGAACCAATCAATCATAATGTTGTTGTTTTGTTAAGTTTTTCTAAAATATGATCATTTTGGCCTTAACTAATTAAGTTTTGGATTATCCAAAGTTGATTGACTTTGGGTTAAAATTAGGTTCGGGTCAAGAAAAAAATCATGTCAAGTTTAGGCCATATGCAGCTTGACCAATTGTTATCCCTATAAGTAATTGTAAATCATAATAAGCTACCAATTTTATGATAATTTTGAATGAGTCCTTCAAAATAGAGAAAAAGTCTCATTATACTCAACATTATTTTTATGGGTGAAACGCTTAACAACAAGTCTAGCCTTGTATTTTTTTATGTTATCAATAGAGTTACACTTGGTCTGAAAGAGCCATTACACCTAACTCATTTACAACCTTTAGGCACAAGTTCTCAAACTTTATTATGGCCCATTAATCTCATCTTTTCTTTTATGATGTCTAATCATTTGAAAAAATCATCACTTTTTGTAGCTTAATAAAATGAAACTATATCATAATTAATTCTCAAGTGAAATTATTATTCTTGTAAATAAACCATATAATCATTAGAGATAGTAGATCTTCTTTACCTTTCTTACCTTGTTAATACTATCTCAAGTGGTTCATCTACTATATGTTTATTGACAGTAACTTCATTATTAGGTGCTTCATTATTTATTTATTGTTCTTGTATATTGTCAAAATGTTCAACAATTATGAAAACAACAAATTAAGAAGAAGTTTTAGGAAAAGGAATCTCCACCCTTACTTCTTGAACTTCAACTTTACATAGTTCCACTCTTCCACTAATTTCACCATTTTTAATAAATATTACATTCCTAATTTCAATAATTATCATATTATGTCTAGGAAAACAAAATATATACCCCTTAAATTTTTTTGGGTAACCAATAAAGAAACTGTTAGTCATTCTTGAGTTCCATTTTTATATAAATTATAAATTCTTACTTTTGTCGAATAACTCAAAACATATAGGTGCCTCAAAGTGGGTTTTCCTCCCATTTATAGTTCATACGGAGTCTTTGCAACTACCTTACTAAGAACCTTGTTTAACAAATGCATGAAGATTTTCAAAGCATATAACCAAAACAGTAAGGATAATAAGGAATATCTCAATATACTTGAAGCCATTCCATTGAAGTACAATTCTTATAACATTATTATATTCTAATGTTCTGAGTAAGGTAGCTGCAAAGACTCTGTACGAATTGTAAATGGGAGGAACATATGCCAAACTTTTTAAGAAATTTAGCGGATGGGTCAGATTGTTGCCTAATTTTATCTTTTTTAATAATATTTGCTACCTATATCAGAGCTAACAATGTTCTCCTTTCTGTCTAATTGTCTTTCAACCCTATTAATAAACAAATATAAGTTATTTATGGATTGATATTTTTCATTCGGTAAATAGACATATCTGTAATGTGAAAAATAATTAATAAAGGAAATGAAATACCTTCACCAAAATACTAAAGGTCCATATATATTAGTATGTATAAGTTCAATAAGTTATATGCTACTTGTGACTTCTTTCTTAGTTATGTGCCTTGTGTGGTTTCTTTTAATAAAATTGACACATATACTAAGATTGGTAAAATTCAAATTAGGAAGGATTTCATTATTCACCATTCTTTCTTTGGATGTGTGACCTAAACGTTTATAGCATAAGTAAATTAAATTTTTATCCACTAAACCATATTTAATTCCAACAATATAATGCAAAGTTAATAGAGTCTTAATAAAGGATATTACACTTAATTTGTATAAACCATCACAAATAACATCAAAACCAATAAAGTGATTATTCTTACATAAAGTGCAACATCCATTTACAAACTTAAAAGAATATTTAATTGTATCAAGTTTTCACAAAGAAATCAAATTTTGAGATATAATAGGAATATAAAATGTCTAGAAAAAATCTAAATAATTACCAACATCTAACATCAAATACTAAGTTTTGATGGCTTCAACTTGAGCTTCGATTATTTATAAACACAAAATTTTCATTTAGATTTATAGGTTGGATTGTAAATTGTAAGAAATCTTTACATCCTATTTGAAAAATGAGTGGTGCAACTAAAATCAATTCACTAAGCATTTAAAAGAACTTCTATTAAATTTGATTTGAAACATACAAACGCATAAGGGAAGCTTTTTGATGTGCACATTCTTTGCATGCAAATAACACTTATTCCTTCTTTAAAATAAACGAAACTTGTAAAAAAAGAGAAATAGAAGAAAGGTTACAAAAACCCAAAGACTACACCTATATCCTCAACTTTAGAACTTATCACCAGAAACATCAGAGAGCAGTTGATCTCTACTCAGCTATACTCCAAATGTAGCAGGGGACTAGCACTCTCTTGAAGAGTCTAGTCTCCAACAAGGCAATCAATACGTTAAATCTATGGTGCAAGTTAGGTACTAACCTTAACCTAACTGCCTTATCTTCTCTGCTCGATGTTGAATTTTTTTAGGCTGACAGATGAGGAAGACACGCTCAAAATAGGGAAGCCCATATTTCCGCTCTCCTGCAAGACAATCAACCATCGTCAACTTTGAGTAGACTCTTCCGTCATGCAATCACTTGGACTTACCGTAGGCAATTTCCTCAAGGTGCAGTAGAAGAAGGAGCTCGGGAAGCGCCAGCATCGTCGTCTAGCCCATTCCCTTGACTTTCCAAATCGAGTAGCTTTTGGGTGGGTTGTGAAAGTTTCGATTCGTTATGCCCTAATTTGGAGTCTTCCCTTTCGCCTATGCACAGCCGGTTCAAGTATCCCGGTTTGACTTTATTTTGTATTCTTTTGTTTGCGTCAAAACGCACACATGCGTTGGGTTTGAGAGTTGGGTATTCTTACCGAGGTTAAGAGACTTTGTATCATTATTTCCCATTTATTCAATTTTTTAAACTTTCAAAAAAAAACTGTAGCCTTTAAAATGATCAGGATATCCAATAAAATAGCAACGAGTAGAATCAGCTGCAATTTTCTTTCATAAGGATTATACAAGTGCACCTTAGCAGGGTAGCCCCATATACGAATGTGGGAAAGGCTAGGCTTCCACCCTTTCCAAATCTCGAAAGGCATCTTTGACACTGACTTGCTTGAGACTCTATTATGTATATGCAATGTCGTCTTGATGGCTTCACCCTAAAGGTAATCAGGTAGGTTAGTCCTGCTCTACACTGACCTCATCATATCCTTTAGGGTGTGGTTATGCCTTTCGGCCACACCATTTTGCTCATGACTACCCGATACAGTGAACTGAGTCACTATTCCAAATGATTCTACATATCTAGCGAACAAACCTTTTTTATCCTGAAACACCATCTTTGCCATAATACTCTCCACCAGGGTCAGATATGACAATCTTGGATTTTTCCAATTGGTTCTCCACTTCAATCTTAAAGATTTTGAATTTATCATGAACTTCATATTTTTCCTTAAGCAAGCACACTTAAGCATAATGGAAATAATCATTAATAAATGTTAGAAAATATCTATAATTGCATAATGTAACGGTATAAGGTCTACTAATATTTGTATGCATGAGATCCAACAAGCCAAATGCTTGAGATGATCCCTTTCTTTTATTTTGGTCAACTTATGTCGACTAGCAATATGTCTCTGACTCTAGTGGAGAAGAAGAAGAGAAAAAAAAGTAGAGGAAGAATCCTCTAGTAAGGGGGAGCAAACAAGAAAAATAAGATTTTATATACCTATCCTTACTCTAACCATTCCTTCTCCTTTTAAACTCTCTTCCAAAACTTACGCACCTCCTTTCACTACTCCTAAACCTGGTCCCAATGATAAGAAAGTTTCTAAAGTGCATTGGGATGTAAATGATGATGATTCAAATAAAGAACCAGCTCGGTTAATAAGGAGACCACAGACCAGAGCAAGTATGGAAAAGCAAGCTATACAAGAAACTCCTGAGGTCGAAAAGAAAGAAGAAGAAGATTCATGAAAGAAAGGAAAGAAATAAGAAAAGGAAAAGCACCTATAGTTGAAGAAAAGAGTGAGGACCCAATTGTTAGGGATGAGCCAGTTTTTCAAGAAGCCATGTTTAAAGAAAACCCTAAGGCCAAAAGGATAAAATCAATGAAATTCACTGTACTCCTGAAGGGAGAGTCCTCAGCACCAGTTAAGCTATTTCAATCAATGGAAGCCGAAGCAAGGTACAAGATGTGCTATAAGAAGAGAAAGGTGGTAGTTGGACACATCTTGCCTCCTAACCTATTTAATGAAATCAGTATTCCTATCTCTTCTATTTGATTGCTGTTGGTTGGGAAAATTTAGTGAACTTGAATGAAACAGTATGTGATGACCTAGTTAGATGCTTTTACACACACATGAGAAAAGAAGAAATTTATGGAAAATTGACAATAATTTCTTGGGTCCGTGAGTGTGAGATCTTGATTATGGAAGAAATTTTGGCAAACATTCTGAATGTACTTCCTATAGGTAAGACTGATCTTCCCTATCATAAGTGGGACATTGCTAACCTTAATCTAGCAGAGGTTGTGCACTTTATATTTTTACACACTGAGAATGCCCATGAAGGGAGACACTTTGACCTACTATTAAGATGCCTTATATCTATTTCAGCTACTTCAATTTTTTCAAGGAGTAGTTCAGTAAAAAGATGCAGTCTCCTAGATACATATATTGTCTACAATCTTTTAAAGGGCAACAAGATGAACCTCCCAACAATGATTCTGAAGTTTATGGTAGACAAGGGAAGTCACAAGAATACAACTAGTGATCTGCCATATAGGATGTTGTTAACCAAGATTTTTGCCTATAGATTGGTATGCACCCGGTAAGTTCCATTCTTCTATTCCCTACCAATTCGGACAATAACTGAAAGAAAATGTGTGGGTTAAGAATAAAACTGAAAGAGCAATAGATCTCTTAGGTCCCGCCTTATAAAAATTAGCCCCAGCTGCACTCCAGAGCACCAATAACCTGATCCTTCAAACTCTAAAGGAAAATTTTCCAATCAAGATCAAATATGTGGCTAGATAGACAACATGCAAAATCAAATTCTTGACATATGGATTTTGATTAGAAAAAATTCTGATTCTTTTTAATAAAATTTTCACTCTTTTCGCTTAATCTATCCTTAAATACTTATGATATTGTTTGATGCCTTATTTACTCTTTCCTTATATTTTTTGATAATGAAAAAGGGGGAGAATAGTTAATGTTATACTTTGCATATGTGATTTTCAATATTGCCTTGATGATATATTTGTTTGATGGTATATTTGTTATTAATATATTTTGTTAACTGCTGCTGAAATGTTGTTGAACATGTGAAGTTTAAATCTGTTATATACAAACGTTAGGCTCCTTCTTTTAGAAGTTAGGCTCTTAATTATAACTGTGAGTAAGAACATATAAAGATTACAGGTATATTTTTTGAAATCCTTTATTATTTTTTGAATTTTGAAAATATATCTATTATTGTTTGTCATCATCAAAAAGGGGGAGATTGTTAGCTCAAGGTTTATGTTTAATGATTTTGATGATAACTTTGTAATATTTCAAAATTCAAATTGGATTTATTTTCTTAGATAGACAACGATATAATTCTTAAAAGGAAATAAAATCATAGTATAATTGCTTCATTTCTTGTAGGAACCCTCTTTATGAACTTACCTAATTAGAAATGATTCCATGACATCCGAAAAGATCTTACTAATTTGAATAATTAGCTCTGAAAGCCTTGAGAGAATGTTTATCTTAACGTCTGAATATCGAAGATTTCAATAGAGATAATATTGAAGATTAAGCAACGGTTATTTGAAGAAAATGTATACCTAAGGAAGAGCCACTGCATTTGCGAAAGAGACACAGACTATTTAAATACCTTAGTACATCAATATTCTTCAAAGTTATATCAAACTCTTTGTGCCTTAGAAAGTAAAATCACTCTATTGAGAGAGACTTTTAAATCCTTTATACATTTTTGGTTATAAGCTTGTAAAAGTTTGTTAAACACTACGAGTGTGGAAGGTTGAAGAATATTGAAAAATATGTACTAGTGAGCTTGGAGAGGCTCGTGAAAATTTATTACTTGGATTTTATAGTGAAAAATTCAAGTTGAATACTTGGGGACTAGACATAGGCTTCGTTATAAGTATAATCAGTATAAATCGACTGTATCATTCTTTCTCTCTTCCTAGCTTTTAAATTTTCGCATTATAATTTTGTATTTGCAAATGGATCCTTCAATTTTATAGTAGACTCATTTTGTTTTTATATTGCAAGAGGCTCCTTTCGGTTTTGTGTGTTAACAGGCTCCTTTCTTTATGAGCGCTAGCAAGCTCCTATCAATTAACAAACTCCTTCCTCTTGAGCACTCAGGCTCCTTCTGTTTTTAAACAAGATTCTTTTGTTTTCAACAATTAACAGGGTCTTTTCAAAAATTGATAGGATCCTTTTATTTATAGACTTATTTTGTTTAAGAGAATAATTTCATTTTAAAGTACCTTGCAAAAATTTTTTACACACAATTCACTCCCTCCCCCCTTGCGTGTGTTTGCTTTATCAATGTGTAGATGAACTTTTTAGGGAACCATAGTGTTATCTCTGTTATCCGTTAGTTTCATTTCTATGGGTCGTGTTTGTTTCTTTGAAGAGTCATGCCCTTTCACTTGAACCATCATGCCCTTTCG
>JANVCL010000005.1:7861180-7897529 GCA_026546855.1 Erythroxylum incrassatum | reverse complement strand
AAGATTTTTGAAAGCATGGTTGATGTAAACAGTAAACCAGTAAAGTATACAGTACAGCTGTATAATATATCAATATAAAATATTTTGTAATTTTTAAAAAATTTAGGGACTATTTTATAAATTTAAAAAATATCCCGAAATGGTACCCGATACCGACCGGTACCGATACAGTTCTATTCCAGAGTTCAATCTAATACTAAGTCCAATACGATATTCAGATATTCAGAACATTGATGCAACAGCACAACTGCACTGCACTTCTATCTTTGGAGCTGTGACGCCTTTTCAGGTAGCCGACACGCCATTACCTTGTTCCTAACACCCCGCATTACCTTGCACATGCACCCATTTGCATTACCATACTCATAAAATACAATATATATTTTAAAAATACATAAAATATTTGTTTAGATAGATGTGTTCTTGAAAAGGGTCCACCAGTCTGTTGGAGTAAACATATCAGTTAAAATTTTAGCTCCCTTGTTAAGATTCCTCTCTCTGCTCTGGTTGCTGTTTAAAAGAATTCAAGAGACGCCTTTGTTTGATTAGGAATTCTTTTGCAATAGTTTCTGCTTTTACTTCAGACCTATACAGCTTAAGCTACCGGGGGGTCAGTTTCAGTTCTTTTGTTTTGTACTCCTTGTAAATGTTGCATGTGTTTATATGTGTTCGTGTCAGGCGCTGAGCTGACGCCTCTCTTTCTCTCTCAATATGAGATGCTTGTGTAGTGAGTAATGGCAATCATACAATAGGCCTGTCATCTATTATGCTCTGGCTAGTTTTCAGCTCCACATCATATCATGTTCGGAACACTTCTACAAACAAGTTTTGCGCTTTCCTTTGCTCTTTTTCCTTCGTCTACTAGGTAAAAGGTTTGCCCTTTTTGCTTATCTGGATTTGTTTTCTCATGACTGATGACTCTCTGATAAAACTACAAAAAAACCCAGCTAGAGTTGCCAAAACTTTTGTTTCTTTTCCATTTTGGGTTTTGTGCATTAATGGTTTTTCTTTTGTTCTTGATTTTTTTCCCATAAAATGTTAACTGTTACTTCTGAGATGCAGTCCCTTTTTCTTCTGGGTTGTTGAGCTTTTTAGTACCGGTCACTTGTCCCTGAACAAGCTGTACGCCATTATTACTCCATCATTATTAAACACCTTATTTTAGTTTAGGAGCTGGGTTATATGATCACTCTTTTCTTGACAAAAAAAGTTTCATCTTTGATTAGTGTTTCTACTGATTTTGCGAATTTTCCTGTTGGTTTCTGTAATTAATGCATCATCCTGACTGCAGGTCTCAATTTAGTTGCCCATTTATTGTTGCTTTTGAATAAATTAGAGTTGGGGTTACATGTTTCCACAAGCTTAAGCACCCTGTAATCCGAATCTAGAGATGTTTATCTCTTCTTGGTCTGAATCTGCTATCGTCAGATACCTGTTCTAGCAATAAATATTACCTAGCTTTAAAGTATGATCTTCTATTTCCTTCTCAGTAACTTGTCAAAGTCCACAGTTTTTGGTTCCATGTTTCCATCTGGGTATTGACAAAGACCGGTCCCTTACCAACTACTTTCCTTTTGGTGCCTTAGGGTTTATACACCAAAAACAAAAATCTACATCTGGGCATTGGTAGAGTGATGCAAATTGAAGGTATCACAAGAAATGGCAACTCTTGTCCCTGGAGTTCTTCTCAAGTTATTGCAGCATATGAACACAGACGTGAAAGTAGCTGGTGAGCATAGGTCTTCTCTGTTGCAAGTTGTGAGCATTGTACCGGCATTAGCGGGTAGTGAGTTGTTCCCTAACCAGGGGTTTTATCTCAAGGTGTCAGATTCATCTCATGCCACCTATGTGTCTTTGCCTGATGACCATGATGATCTAATTCTTAGTGATAAGATCCAATTGGGACAATTTATTCATGTTGAAAGGCTTGAATCAGCCTCACCAGTCCCCATTCTTAGAGGGGTAAGGCCAGTTCCTGGGAGACACCCATGCGTCGGTAGCCCTGAAGATATTGTGGCAACTCACTCTCTTGGGTTCCTCAACAATGGTCATGATACAAGTTCAGTTACAAAACATTCAGAGAAAGTCAAATCACCTAAAAAAGGTGTTTCAAGGAGTCTAAGTATAGGAGAGAAGGAAAAAGGTAAATTGAATGGAAGTCCTAAGGAGGATTTTTCAGACAAGAAGTCATCTTCTCTGAGTAGATCAAAGTACCAATTGTCAAAACCTGCTCTGACGCTTGATATCAAGAGGGACTCTTCGGCAAAATTGAAGACATCTAGTTCAAGATCAATTCCTTCGTCTCCAACTAGTTGTTACTCATTGCCCACTTCGTTTGAGAAGTTTGCTAGTGGAGTTAGCCAGCAAGCAAAAATTAAAGGATTGGAGAAAGGCTCACCCAGGTTGATAGCAGCAGAAAAAACAAGTTCTGTTCACTCAGCAAGTCCAACAGTGAAAAGGGTGCCAGTGATTAAGAACATAGTTCATGGATTTGAGCTTGGGGCCAAGGCTTTGAGGAAGAGTTGGGAAGGGAACATGGAGGTAAAGAATAAGGAAATTTCGAAAAGGACAACCGCCAAACTTGCTCCAAAGCTTGAAACTCGAAGTATTTCTGTAAGTATCGTTTGCTGGTCATGAAATTGTGAAATGTGTGATTTGGCTGATATTGTTCATATTGGATATGCTGTTTGACCAAGTTGAAACTGTTTTTGTTGTTTCTTAGTTGTTTATGTTTTCGATTTTATGAATTCTTGCTTCATCATGAAGCTCAAACGAGGGTTTCTTTACTCGGGTCATTTATTTGCAGGATGACACTGTTCATTTATGCCCCATTAATGATACTTCTTCATTTTTGCCAATTTCTTGAAATGTTTTGAATGTCATGCTGACTGCCAATTTTCTTGAGTTGAATTTCACTCTGGGTGTCTTCTTGACCCATTAATGATGCTTCTTCATTTTTGCCAATTTCTTGAAATGTTTTGGATGTCATGCTGACTGCCAATTTTCTTGAGTTGAATTTCGCTCTGAGTGTCTTCTTGAAGTCAAACTTCTACTTATACAAATCTTTTCTACAGGCTCCAAGAAAGAGCACATCAAGTGAAAAGTTGCCATCTAGAGAAGATAATAAGGCCCAAATATCTGCAAAGGCTTTCAAGGAGGATATGAAAATTCATATATCTAACAAAAAGGTTACTTCAAATGGACATTTAGATGATCAAGAAAAATCAAATAAGCCAAGAATGTCTATCGGGAAGAAATCATTGGGAGAGCTTGCGAATAATGCACTTGGAAACTTGGTTAAGGTATCAACAACTAATAAAAGACTGACTGAGGGTAGTGTTTCATGGAATTCACTTCCCTCCTCTCTGTCAAAGCTGGGAAAGGTAATGTAACTATGTTAGTAAGTTCATGGACATTTTTACTTCTCTATGAGTATTTTGTTTTGTTTCCCTTTCATTTTTACATGCTTTGGTGAGGTTTCTTTCATTGACCTTTTTGTTGCACTATGCACATGTAAAAGGGAACCGGAATGGTAGTTTCCGAATGAAGCATTCCCTTTAAAAGAGATTATGATTCGTTGCAAAAAAAGGGTGAAAGAATTAAGAACTCTTCTTGAATTATGAAGGTTAAACAAATAGTCAATTCCAGGAGTCTTTAGTTCAATGCATTCTAACCTGGAGCCTGCTAAGTTTAACCCTTCTGTTCCTGGCCATTTCTCATCTCATCTTCCAAATCTTGTTGCAGGAAGTTATGAGGCATAGAGATGCTGCACAGACAGCTGCAGTAAATGCTCTCCAAGAAGCTTCTGTCGCAGAAAGCTTGCTTCGATGTCTAAGGTTGGAAGTTTGTCTGTTACTGTTCATCTTTGGTGATTTCATATGTTTGTTAGCGTTGTTTGATGGATAGTCTAAGATTCTGCGTTGGGAATATCAGTTTACTTCTAGAGCTTGTCTGCCATTCTTAGTTGATAGGTTGAAGCTCAAATTATATCTAGCACATATTTTAGATGAAAATAATGGCACATATGCCTTAACATGAGAAACTAAGAATCAAAGTAGATAAACTGCTACATCGCCACTAAAACTGCAAAAGGTTTATTAAGCAAATGTGGTGGTAATGAAATCTTTGTGTTAATTGTGTAATAGGAAGATAAAGGTCTGAATATTCTTCAATACCTTGACAACCTGAAAAATATTCAGGGTTTTGAATGAATAAGGGGATGATTGTGGTTTATAAGTGGTAGAAGTGTTATCATAAAATGGCATTTCTATTTTCTACACCACCAGACGTGTGAGGGCAGAATGCCCAACTTAATAATCCAAGAATTCTGAAATCTAGATGCAGTTTACATGATGTTGATTTGAGATTAGAACACCTTACAGTATCTAGTCAAAAGCTGAGTAGGATTGTAATAGAATATGTATATATAAGTGTTTTTGGGTAATGATCCTTAAACATTGACTAAACTTACTAATGAGGAACTTAGGAGTAGAACAGAATCCTAAAAATAATTCACAAACCCATTCATGAACATAAACAATCCCATCAAGATTTGATATTGTGTTTCCGCTTACCCTCTAGTAATACGTACTCTGTACTAGGGAGATAGTGGACAAAGCATGGCAAGTCTTGTAGGAAAGTTCAAGATCTACTTTTGGAAGATCTCTTAGTTTCATACGAGTTAAAATGTGTACGCAATACAGTCAATCATTTTGAATCTTTAGAATTTTGTTTTGTGCGGTTTTGCTTTTGCAGTTTATACTCTGAGCTGACTTCATCTGCCAAGGAAGAAAATCCGCAACCTGCTGTGGAGCAGTTCTTGACCCTCCACTCAAGCTTGAACAATACTCGCATGATCGCCAATTCTCTGCCTAAAGTTATTCCAAGTGGTTCATTGGCAGATTCTGAAAACAGTCCTACAGAAGAAGCACAAAATATAACATCAGATAGACGTAAGCATGCAGCCTCTTGGGTGCAGGTTGCATTGACCACCGATCTGTCTCCCTTTTCTGTGTTCACCAAGGAACTTAGTCCCTCCACTCAAGTTCAAAAGACTAGTGTTAGTGGTCAATCTATTTTAGTACTTGAAAACTCTAATAAGAATGGCACAACGAAGAGCCAACCAAAAATGCGCCCGGCAGTTGGATCCAAGCTTGTGGCAACTGGAGCACTTCGCAAGCCTGGGGATGGTTCTGCCATCAGTAGTCAAAAGGTGCAGCCCCAATCAACACCAGAGTGGATAAGAGGAAACGGCCTTAGTGAGGCTGCAGATTTGGCCGAAAAGCTGCAGATGGAATCCCAGGCTTGGTTCTTAGGGTATGTGGAGAGGTTCTTGGACACAGATGTGGATACCTCTGTTCTGACAGATAATGGCCAAATAGCAGGGATGCTAACACAACTCAAGAGTGTGAATGACTGGTTAGACAATATTGGTGAAACAGCCTATGTTTCAGCGGAAACAGTGGACCGTCTTAGGAAGAAGATTTACGAGTATCTGCTTACTCACGTTGAATCTGCAGCTGCAGCACTAGGTGGTGGATCACAAGCATCTCCGGTGACAACTAAAACAAGAAAGTGACGTTATTTGTTGTCTTGTTAGGTTAGCTTAGGTTTGGATGCATGAAGTGCGTGTTGTGGGTAATGATGCATATATGATATCATATGATAATAGGGTATAAAGATTTATAAGCAGTGCTGCTCTCCTTTTACCCAACAAAAGTGTGGTGGGGTGGAGAGGTAGTTGGTGTACATAAATGAAATTCCTTCACGGTGGCACACATGTATAGATGGACAAGAAGAAGAAGGCATTTTTATATTATACAGACTGAAAAACACAGGTTGGCTGCCTGGAAAATGAATCCTTACTGACTGATGATCAATGTAAAAGAAACTTTATTTGAAATTTCATTTTATGATGTTCTCTTTGCAACATGAGACCTTGCCTCCCGTCCAAATGAAAGGTCTTTGGGTGTACCAAAAATGGGCACTCTTGTTGGACTCTCTTTAACACAAGGAATGATGAATGATAGTGACTACACGTAACGTCACACAGCTTTTAAGTCATCCACGTCCTAACGTTGGTGGTGGAGAACAAGACCCTATTTTGTGATAAGAAGATAATTTACGTTTTAGGAAGTACGAACGCCGGTGTGAAGTGGATGAAAGTCCCCGAGTCGTCCACTTCACACGGCATAGCATACAAAACAAGCATGATAATTGTATAAAGCGGTGGGTGAGATCACCGCATCTCTTCACCCGTCCTGTCTAACTCTGTCCTATCGTTGTGGTTGTCACCCAACCGTCTCTCTTTTTTTAATTTTTATAAGTCATATTTTGGTAATAAAGATATGATTAAGCACCAAGTGGTGCCAACTGCCGCTTGAAAAAGGTTCACCCGAAGTGCCAGCCCACACACCTATACTGAACAACAACCCCACACCCCACGGACACCCCTCTCTCCCTCTCTCTCTCTCTCTCTAAGAAAACGCAAAATAATAAAGGAAAGTAATTTAGATTCAAGAAGTTGGGGATGCAAATGATCTCCAAAGCCTCCTGTGCTATGGCTTCCTTTACTTGTTCCAGGGTTTGTTCCCTTTTCTTCTTCTTCTTCTTCTCTCTCTCTTTCTCTCTTCTTCATTTTAACGTTTACATGTCTGATGTTTAACCTTTTTTTTCTTTTCATGTTTGGTGAATTCAATGAAGCCTTCATGTTTGTTTACGTTGTGACCGTTTGAGTCAAATGCCTGATCTGTGTGTTTGAGTCCATTTAGGAACTGGGTTTCCTCTAATTTTTGTTATTGGACTGTGTTGTATTTGCTGTACTTTTTCTGGGTTAAAGTTGTGGCACTTTTCTGTTTGTGGAATTGGGCATGGCGTTGACTTGTTTTTATACCCTTTCTTCTTTAGGCAAGTGTCTTTTAACACTCACCAGTTTTGCCTGATACGCGCAGTGGGATTGTGGGAATTGACTCTTTTTGTACTCGCTTATGTCGTGTCATGCTTTGTTCTGTAAAAGTAGATGATGGATGATAGCGAATTAATTTACTGATGAAAATTGTGAAACTTTGTGATGTGGGGATGGAGTAATTCAAACTGATGTTGGAATATTTCGGTGTTTTTCTTGTGAGAGGATGACATTTTAAGAGTGCTTTTCAAATCTTGGAAGTAGTGGCTTAACAGAAGGATTGTAATTAATGGAATTCTGATGCCCTTATCGTTGTGGACTTCACTTTTTGCTTAATTCCAGTATGCACATGATGCAAATCCGGATGCTGATTTTCTTTTTAGCTAAAGAACTGCCTATATAAGTTTCATATTTTCTACTTTATCCTTATATTACAGAATCTCATTATTCTAATTCCACTTCATATCATGTCAAAACTTTCCTTGGTTCACTTTTCTAGTTGAAGAGTAGTTAAATATTGCAAAACCTGAGTTTGGGATCTCATATTTCAGGCAAGGACGGGGATCTGTGTATGGCCAGGCACAAGACAACTTTGCCTAAGAAAAGGCCTAGTGTATGGATTCATGCAGTTGTTGTGTTTGCCATTGAAAACCTTGCGTGGAGCTGGTCGAACACTTAGAATTACTCAGTTCTGCAGTGTTTCTAGTGTGTCTTCCTCATTGCAAATCGAATTAGTAAGAATATTTGTTAGCATTTCATAATAATTCAAGCTTTTGCGTTGCTTCTTGCAATTACCATACCCAACACACCTTTTTCAGGTGCCATGTCTTAGAGACAACTATGCATATCTTTTGCATGATGTGGATACGGGCACAGTTGGCGTTGTTGATCCTTCTGAATCTATACCAATTATTAATGCTTTGAGTAGAAAAAATCGCAATTTGACTTACATATTGAACACTCATCACCATTATGATCACACCGGTGGCAATGAAGAGTTGAAAGCCAGGTATGGTGCAAAGGTATGTTAATATTTCCTAGTGAAAATTCTTTTTCTTCTCTCATGTTTAATGAGCTAGGGTGCTGCAATTCAACCTTGGCAGAGCATGGTTATACTAATCAAGAACCTAAGGTTTGGACTCATTTTTTTGTTCGCCAAAGTGCAGACCATTTTTTAAACTGGAGAGAAGGATTGTCAGTTCTCTTTTGTTTTTATTTTTTTGCTAAGAAGCTGCGTTGCTTCACTAGTATCATAATGTCATTTATATACCTTTTATCTTCAGCATTTTTTTTTGGGTTTCTTTATGACGTGGATAAAGAGAAGTAAAAGAAATTAAACAAGAGCTGCTTCATAAGATCATTGCACATTTGCTTGATACAACAAGTGAGCACTTCTGAAATCTGAGTTAGTTAGCACCTAGTTTGGTGCAAACAGAATAGATGGGGCCAAGCTATTTGAGTTGAACAGAACCCTGCTGATTTTTACATGTGCTTGTGCATCCTAAGTTCTCTCCCACCTTTGCCTTAGAATGACATGCATTTGATGCTGTCCTTGGGTAACTCACTGGAACATTATTATAATCAACATCACGCTGTTTTCAAATCTTAGGTTTTAAATGTAGTATGAAGTATACATAGTGAACACAATGCAATTCCACCTTTGTTTACTCTTAATGTAAATTATCTAAATGCTCATAAAGTTACTAGGTTTATTATACATAGTGAACACAATGCAATTCCACCTTTGTTTAC
Organism: Erythroxylum incrassatum; assembly: GCA_026546855.1. Lineage (NCBI taxonomy): Eukaryota > Viridiplantae > Streptophyta > Magnoliopsida > Malpighiales > Erythroxylaceae > Erythroxylum > Erythroxylum incrassatum. Next base: position 7,888,873 of record JANVCL010000005.1, on the reverse strand, counting down.
TCTTAATGTACATTATCTACATGCTTATAAAGTTATTAGGTTTATCAACCGCAGGTGATTGGTTCTGGAATTGACAGGGAGCGGATTCCTGGCATAGATATTGCTTTGAATGATGGTGAGAAGTGGATGTTTGCAGGCCATGAAGTGCATGTAATGGAAAGTCCTGGTCATACTCGAGGTTGATTTTTGTTAGATTTTGAAGAAAGTCCATGTATTTGGTCATGTTTATTTTCATTGTCAATTAGAACTTGCTGCATTAGCCAACTTATACTTTATTATGTCTTTTTCCTGACCAGTAGCGAAGCTACATTTGCCCACCCTCAAATTTTTTTAAAAAAGAAGATATATATGTATATAGAGGTTGCCCACCCTAAAAGAATATTGTTGCCTATGGTGGATTGGATTAAAAAAAAACTATATGTATATACCTTGCCCCCCCCTGAAACAAATTCCTGGCTTCGCCACTGTTCCTGACCATCATATCTGGACCTTTAAACAGTTTGTATTTATTATTTGTTTATTTTTCATTCCATGCATATTTTCTTAATCATTTTATGTGATACCAGTGACTTACTTGTAGGCCACATAAGTTTTTACTTCCCTGGATCTGGGGTAATTTTTACTGGAGACACGTTATTTAGCTTATCATGTGGCAAGCTATTCGAAGGAACGCCAGAGCAGGTAATTATGTCATACAGACTTGTCCATGCCAAGCCCCCTGATTTGGGAGCCTCCACCAATATCCTCTTTTTCATTCATTCTTATGGGTAATTCTTGGTTCTGATAACGTAGCATGTAGTGCTTAACAAGGAACCCATGTTTTCTTGTTCATAGGTATAGGATCTGTATGTACGTAAATGCATAATTTTAATGTATAAGTGGTGTTTTTAGGAAATGCCAGTAGGAACCAAGGTTGACAACTTCACTTGCATTGGGTTTAATACCCTCTAACCTTGGATGGAATGGATTGTCCTGTGTTTTTTGTTGTATTCATGTTTTGGATTATTGAGATTCAAAATTTGTATGCAAAGATGAGTCTTTCGGCCATTTTTCCAGCTACATGAAACTCTAAATTTAGTGAACCTTAAAACTTCTTGCCCTTTCTCTTTAGAAAAGAGACTAGTGGGGGAAGGATAACAAAAAGGATTTTTTTTTCTTTTTCATACTCTAAATTAGATATTTTAACTTTGTCTCTTTCTGTTCCCCCAGGTTGATTGTAAACATGTCTCTGACTTCCCAATATTCTCCCATACCTGATCTTAATTTTTTAGAACAACCTTATGGACATTTTGGACGAAGAGAGTAACTGACTTTCTTTGTTACAGATGTTTGCCTCACTTAAGAAAATCATGTCCTTGCCAGATGATACAAATATATACTGTGGTCATGAATATACGTTGGTTTGTCACTATCTCCTTTCTTCTTCTTTTTTTGTTCTTTAATCTATGTAACTGTAGGGGTCTGAATATGAGCTGCTGTTCTTGTGCACAGAGTAATTCAAAATTTGCACTGTCTATAGAACCCAACAATGAAGCACTTCGGTCCTATGCAGCTCAGGTGGCCCATCTTCGGAGCAAGAATTTTCCAACTGTAAGTCCTAACCATTTTCTCCTTTTTGGAATTAAGCAGACAGAACATACTCCATGCAGCTCATACTTCTATAGAACTGCACGAGTAGCTCCTTCTCTCGCCCCCTAGTAACTAATTAAGTTAAGAGTGGCAGGATTTAACTCTAGGTGATAGGTGCAAGCTCAACAGACTTGCCAACTGAATTTTCGGTTGCCACAGCACTTTCACCGCTTGCTAGAACTGTCAACAGGATTACTCTTTAAAAGAAAGATCTTGTAATTTTTGCATTTGCCGTTTATCAACTTTTAGAATTGAACGTGGCGTTTAGAAAGCATCAAGACACGATCTCCAAAATTTCTCGAAATAGCTTAGAGAATTGGAACAGTTGGATGTGTGATTTTAAGAATGGATTGTTGACTCGTCAGAAGTATCATACCGTGTGTAGTATGTCGATCATTGTGGTGCACTAAACCTGGCCTGAGACCATCTTAGAGAATGACAATCCATTGTGCTTCGTTTGATGTTGCCATGTATTGATTAACTTATTAAGTATAGTTCCACCATTGTTGGTTTTATTTATCATTATACTATTCTTGGTGGTGCCGCAGATTCCAACCACACTAAAGCTTGAGAAGGCTTGCAATCCTTTCCTTCGAACTTCAAGTGAAGAAATCCGGAAGTCATTGGGGATTTCAGCAACAGCAGATGATGCTGAAGCCTTAGGCATCATCCGCCAAGCAAAGGATAACTTTTAAGATTGAAGAACATAATGCTGGCTTTGTCTGTAGGATAGTCACGTACAACCATGTAGCAAACCGGACCTTTGTTTTTCCTCTGTCAATAGATTGCTACAATTTGAAATATTATTTAAGCATTTTACATCGGAAATAGCAAAGCCATTTCATACCAGCAATTCCACGGACAGATGAGAACTTGTCATTGTTGTAGAAGTAGAACCTATTTCTTAGTTGGCTCTGTCTCTCTCTCAATATAAAAATAACCCATTTTTATAAATTAAAATAAATTAATTAATTTTCACGATTTTTTTTCAATTAAACTTTTTTTATATTTTTTTCAATCGTTTTTAAAATTTTTTAATTTTATTTAATTTTAATCAATTTTATAGCGATTTAATATCGGTTGAATCTTTTAAGTCGTAAATTTTTTATTTTATTAGTTTAACTATCGGGTCTCATTTGGTTGGGAGGAAAATAAAGTGAATTTAGAATATAATTTTTCGGAAAATAAATCTATGGAAAGTAAAAATATTCACATATTTGGATACTTATAAGAGTTCTAATAGAAAAGTTGGATAGATTTTTATTATAGTTTGGTATGTAACAGTATTTCATGGAATGTAACTTAATTTTGACTTGTGTTTTTAATTATATCCCTACAAATCGAATAAAAATTGAAATTGTTAAATAAAGAAAAATATGAACATGAAAATTGTCGGTTGAAACTTCTGAACAAAAATATTCAAAATCCTACTAACGGGAAAACAATAAGAATAGTTGAAGACAGTATTATGAATACCGGTACATACCAGACCAAAACCGGTACGAAATAAAGGGTGGGTCGTATTGGGTTTAAATTCTAGTCGGTACCGGCACGTTTCGGATAGTACCGGCTTGTATTCAAAATACTGATCGATATCGAAAATTTTAAAAAATAGGAGACTTTATGCAAAATTTTAAATTTTTTTTGAATTTTCCCTCCCTCCCTCTTATCTCTCCTTCCCCCTTTTTTTCAAAGTTTTTTAAATTAATTATTTTATTTATTTCAACTTTTATAATTATTGTAAATTGTAAATTTTTGTTTTTAAAATATTAATAAATATTTTTATTACTAATAATAATTATAAATTAAATAAAACTTAAAAAATAAATTATTTTTATTTAAAACTATTTTAATATTTTATATAATATTTATTAATAAAGTATTAATAAACATATTTTATTTTTTAAAATAAATAATTTAAAAATTATTATTTATAAACTAATATTTATTTATATATTTTTAATTATTAGATCAAATTTTATTTGAAATTTATTTATTTTAAAAATATTTTAAAATTTAATTATATTTATTAATAATTATTAAATTAATTTTATAAATTAAATTAAGATATTTATAATTTTAGTAATAATTAATTTTAATTAATTAAATATAATATATTTAATTAATAGTAAATTAAATAACATATGGTTTTTTTCATATTTCAATTTTAATTGGTTGTTTTTTTATCTCGAACTCTTGTTCTTAAATTGTAATAATTTTAGAGTTAAGGATATTTATTGTTTTTTATTAAAAATTTTAATGTAATTATTATTTATTATATAATGAAAATTGAAATTGTAATATTTTAAATGCTTTATATTGTTCTTAATTTTATATTTGTATGATGATGATTGTCTTTTTTCATATAAATTGTGGTTATTATTTATATGAGAAATATCTTAAAACTATGGTTATTTCATATTAATTATGATTATTATTTATTATTATAATTTTGGAGGCATGGTTAAAAGTATACAATACAACTGCACAATATGACAATAAACTATTTTGTAATTTTAAAAAAATTAAGAACAATTTCATAAATTTAAAAAATTACCTGACATAGTATCTGATATTGATCGGTACTGATACAGTGTTGTACTAGAACTCAATCCGATACCAAATCTAATACGATATTCACAACATTGGATTGTACTCAAAGCTCAATATCTATTATATGTCCTAGAATATGCCCATTTAATCACTTATACTAATGTCAGAGGTCTGTTGCAACTTCGAATTATGAGCAAAACATGCTTATCTTCTCTCAAATTGAGTGATCAAAACAACTTTATTTTAGTATCAATATGATTGAATTTTGAATTGTTTAAATATGATTGACTTAAATTCAAGTAGAAAAGATTGAGTAGGGCCAACCAAACCCACTATTAAGTATGATCGTCACCTTAGGAATATACTCAGTTCTACTCCAAGTTTGATCTTGAGTAGACCTTAAAAAAACGATATTATATGGATAAGTCCAAAACAACATTGTTATTGCCTTCAGTTTCTTTAAACTTAATACTAAAATAACTTCATTTTAGGTGACGACATCTTTAGTTTCTTTAAATTTAAGACCAAAATAATGTTGTTTTAGGAAATTTACTCAAAACACTACTGTTTATGTCATAATTATTATTAGGGAGCATTATTTTTGTTGGACCCTGAATTTTTTTAAAGTTAGAATTATTAAATGAAATTAAATGAGAAATTGATGGTGATTTATAGAGGTTGGGTTCTGGGAACGGTGCCCAACATGTATGATATCAGAGTAAGAAAATGTATGATTCGTTTCTGAAGGGGATGGGTTTTCGGAAACGGGATCCAATAATTTTAACTTAGACAACATAATTTAGGGAGCTTTATTTTATTCATAATTCTATATTAGAAAAGTATTTGAACACATAAAATCAAAATTTTGTAGAAAAAATATTACTTAAGATTAATTATAAATTATGAACCGCTTATTAATTAAGTTTTATAATGAATAAATTATCATTAGATTATAAAACTTATCCATAAGTTTTATATGGATGTTAAATTTTAATAATAAAAATATGCTTTTAAAGTATACAAATTTGTATATTGTCTATTTATTGAGGTTTTTCATTTTAGTTTGTCAAGGGTCTATAAAACGTTAGGAACGACCTTGGTCATAGAGCAATGAGACTACTCTATGGATGTGCTTGGAAGGACAAGCAAAAAGATGGCTCGGGATGGCTAAACGAAAGGCTCACCGTGACATTCGACTTCAAGATGTAATGACACATTGCAATAACATACAAGTAATAGCCTAAAAAATTGGAAGCACTACCTTACAAAGTAGGGTCACTTCTTTAAGTAGTGGGAAAGGTGCTCGGACGATATGGCAATGGATAGACATCTTCCAAACACCTACCTCACGTACAAAAGTAGAGTTAGTGGCCGAAAGTAGATAACTCCCACTAACTTAGTAGAGTTAGTGGAAGAAGTGGCATTTCCCTACTTCTTTAGTGGAGTTAATGGAGAAAATGTGTAATTTTAGCTTTCTTGGTTCTTAAATTCTTGTAAGCTTGTACAAAAGCATTCTTGTAGTTTATTTATATGAAGCGTTACACATTCAATCTTCTGTAAGAGAGTTGAGAGCCTTGGGAGAAGGTTCTTTGTGAGAGCTTCATGTAAGGAGTATTTTTTTAAACAGTATTCTTGTAGAGTTCTTCAAGTTGGAAGAAATTTAAATTCCATTATATTGTTGTATCATTGAGATTTGATTAATAAAAGGCTGGCTTTGTTGTATCTCTCTTATTTGTCTCTTTTGATTATTAATGCAAAACACTTATGCTATGAGAGTGGAGTGAAATAATTAATCGCGAGTGACATGAGGTGTTCAAAAACAAATATAAATTGGAATGATTTATATTTGTTGGTTGGCAATCACGAAGGGAAAGCTAAGTTGAGCTTTGTGACTTAAGCTTGACTAACACACAAGGACTTTGCCAAAATCATTCCAATTTTGCTACGCCCAAACAAGTCCCCATGACAGCTAGTATCAAGGCCTTGTTTGGAAAACAATAGTCAATGAAAGTAATTTGATAGATATAGTTGCCCAATTAGAGGCGGTATTGGTCCTCTAGCCATAACAGATGGGAGAGTGATTCCTTACTTGTAACGTTTTAAAGTTATAACAATTGAGCTTCAAAAGATACGGAAAGCACTTGAGCAACAAATAAAGGCTCACAAGGAGATGAGTTATAACTTGTTGGTGCTTAAACGTGTTATTTTCTACGAACAAATTGGGAGTTTAACTGGAGAACACTTAGGCAAAATTGCGTAAACCCCATGTTTTTTATAGCAAGAGAAGTGCCAAGAAGCTCGAAAATTTCTTATGGGATATAACAATACTTTGCAACAGAAAAGGTATCTAATTCAAAGAAGGTGTCTATCACAACTACATATATGGTAGACAATTTAAAGTTGACGTGGAGAATGAATATCTCTTATGACATTAGTGCGGGTAGACCTAGGGATGAAAATGAGTCAGGCTGGGTAGACTGTAGCCTAACCCAACCACAGGCTATCTAGCCCGTGGCTAGATGGGTCACAGGCGATCGGGTCAGTCTGATCCAACCTTATATTTAAAAAATAAAAACAATATCAATTTTGATAAAACAATATCATTTCTGACATTCTTGTCGGGCCACAAGCTAGCTCGAGCACCAAAAAGTTGACCCATGAATCGATCTTGAGCCAAAGTTGACATTCCTAGGTAAATCTTTTATCGACACTAGGGAGAAAATAAAGGAGCTAACGAACTTGTTCCTCCCAAAAAACACTCCACGGCTCATGAGGGAAGCTTTGAAGCAGTTAAAATAGGACGGCTTGATGTTTGAGTATGTTAGAAAATTCACGTATTTGATATTGGACATGCAAAACATGCCAGAGGAAGACCAGATAGTGGTTGTAGTTGCTTTAATGGATATCCAAATGCCACCAACCATTTAAACTAACAATAAGGGCAAGAAGAATGGTGAGACACATAATGGTTTGGACAAAGGCAAGGAGAAGGTATGTGAATGTTCTCAATATAAAGTTTAAAAAACAAACAAAACGAGATATTGTTTGTTTCATTTATGAAGGACTACACTTTGTTCATAATTCCCTAAATTGAATGGTGGATAGGGATCAAATCAATTCTATGGTTAGGATGGATCAAGGAAAAGGAGGTGAAGACTCGACAGAAGAAGTCTACATCAATAACCAAGTTATGACGGGTACAGGTAACCTTAACAATAAAAGATTGGCTTTGTCATAACTCTCTTGTTTGTCCTTTTGATTGTTTGTGCAAAAAGCTTGTATTGTGAGAGTGGAGTAAAATACTTAAACATGAGTGACGTAAAACATTAAAAAACATATGGAATTACTGGTTAACGATCACAAAGGGATGGTTAATTGAGTTTTGTGACTTAAACTCAATTGTCGTAAAAAAACTTTAGCAAAATTATTTCAATTCCTCTACACCCGAAAAAAGTTTCTATAATGATAAATATCACATGGTTTATTTTATATAAACCTACTTCTCAATAGAAAGTTGTTTTAACTTAAATGGAGCAATTGAGGTATACCCTAACTATAAGCCTTGATAAATTTAAAAATTTTCAATATTGTAATGTATACTTACAAGCAACATTTAGTGGATAAATCACTATTAAGCAGAAGGATTAAATAATAAGCAACATTATATAATAAGTTTACAGGCTTTTGAAACTTTCTACATGAACCAACCCATTAGCCAATCATTGGATTTCTTGCAATTTTTATTGTTTACAAATCTAATCTTTTTATTCCTAAAATCTATAATCACAAAGGAATCAGGTGGAACAAATTTAAATTTTCAGCTCATGGCAAGTGCTCCTTTATCTTTCCCTTTGACTTCATCAACCAACAAGATCAGGCCATATGATTCTTGCTCCTGAATTTGGCTCAAATGGAAACTCATAAAACTCTGATTTTTCTCGAAATGGACACTATTCAATACCTATTTTGTAATAATTGAAAATATCATATTTCCTATAAAGTTTATGGTATGAAAATTATAGAGATTAAAATTTTAACTAAGCAAGGATGTTGTTGGTTTAGGTTATCAAAATTAGTCTAATTTAATCTGAAATTAATGTACTAGTTTAAGTTGAAAGAATTGAGACACGCTTAAATTTAGAGTTAGATAAACCTGAGTCAAGTAATTAAGTCGTTTTAGTGAAAAACTTCATTTTTTTGGTATACTGACCTAAACAACATTGTTTTATCTTATAAAATTTTCAACAGATTAATCAAATGATATTATTTTAATCAATTATATTAAAACGATATTATTTTTATTTATACTCAAATTTAACCAATTTGATTTTCATTTTTTAACGCATTCAAATCCATTGACTTCTAACGTCATCTCTTTTTGTTTTTGTTGTCTAAATGAACACACATCCATTTTTGAAAATTTGTTGTTATACAATAATATAAAACCAAAGCCTTTTTTGTCAATTTGGGCGACACAAGGAGCATAAACTCTTTATTATAAATAGGATTTCAATATTGAAGTTCATGTCGAGTTTGAACTACGAAAAAAATCAGTTAAGTTAAAGTTGATTCGGGTCATCGTCATCTCAAAAAATGAATCCTGTAAGTTCTTCTCTGCCATAATGTTAGACCTGAATAGAGTTCTTATGTTTTGGAAGTTTCAGAATTTAGCTGATAAAAGAGAAGCAAGAGTGTAATCCTGTAAGTTTGGATTGGATTTAAGATTGGCATAAATTTAAGTTTTGTAATACAAACTTATGAGGACCATTTAAAATAATAATTTTAATTTTTAAGTAATATGGTTTTGCAATAAAGAGTATCACACGTACTGTCATATTAAATTCTGAGAGCTGTAGTGATATAGACGTAAGAAGAGAACGGCATGTGACTTCAAACAAGACTAGTGGTACTCCATCGAAGACAGTGACCATGAATATGTTCAAAAACACCATTTTACACAGGACAGTTTTAGGCAGAGATGTAAATCGCCAGGCACACTGTCGAAGACGGTGACCATGAATATGTTTTACGCGACTTGTTCTAAAAAACACCATTTTACATAGGATAGTTTCAGGGAGAGATGTAAATGGTTCAGGGAGCTATACCATACTAGACCGGAAAGACGGGGCTCTTTTTGCTGTCCCTAATTTTGCGGACCAAATCCTCCGTGCCTTTTATCCAATGTTGAACCTGTGCCCAAAGGATCTTTTTACAGGCGTTATGTGATGCAAGTTAGGACTTGTTCAAAAACACCATTAAAGTTGTCTAAAATGCCTTTACACACTAATAAATAATTTAGATATTATTAACCTTAATAATTAGGGATAGTTATATTGAAAATGTTGGATTTTTCATTTTTATATTTTAAAAATTATAACTTGCTTGGATATTTATATCGTCTTTTAATTTTTTATCTATTTTTATTTTAAAATAATATTATATTTTCTAAAACTTTTAAAACACTAAAAAGTATTTTTAAAATAAGTAAAATTATAAGATGTGTCGTAATCATAAACATGTGATAAACACCACTTTTAGCATTGACTTCCAAGCCGCCAGTAGAAAAGTCTCGAGTCTGGTTTTTACATGCAGAAATGTTCTGTGTACTTGAATGACTAAACTTATCACATTGACTCCTTTGTTAATTAGAAATCGAAGCTCGAAACTTTAAACTTGTATCAAACAAATTTCCGCGAATGTGTCCTATTTAGTTATTCATCTAGGGCTTTGCCCTCATTTTTCATCCAAAAAAAACAAATTTGGTTTTAAAACTCTCCAGTGGCATATACCGGAAGAGATTGGCTATGTTGTCCGAACTTTCAATCCTTCTGGTGTCTCACGTTACCTTGGTGGCTGTTGCTCAAGACCTCAGTTTCATCTATAATGGCTTCAAGTCATCAGCCGATCTAAGCCTTGATGGTGTAGCTAGTTTCACCTCCAGTGGCCTTTTGATGCTCACCAATGAAACAAAGCAAGAGAAAGGTCACGCCTTTTATCCAAAACCAGTAACCTTCAAGAACTCTTCTAACAGTTCTGCTCTCTCTTTCTCAACCTCTTTTGTGTTTGGTATTGTATCTGAATATCCTAAACTCGCTGCTCATGGACTTGCTTTCGTAATCGCTCCTACTAGAGGCCTACCAGGTTCTAGTGCAAGCCAGTATCTTGGTTTGTTCAACGAGACAAACAATGGCAAAGACACCAACCATGTTTTTGCGGTTGAGCTTGACACATCCAGTTGGCCGGAGTTCAATGATATTAACGACAACCACGTTGGGTTCGATATAAATGGTCTAAGATCTGTTAAATCGACTCCGGCAGGTTATTATGCTGATCATGGAGGTAAGTTCACGAACTTGAGTCTTATCAGTGGCAAACCAATGCAAGTTTGGGTGGATTATGATGGAATAAGGAAGCAAATTAATGCCACTTTAGCTCCAATTCATGTTGATAAACCAACTACGCCACTTCTATCTTTGGACTATGATTTGTCACCAATCTTAAGTGATACCTCGTACCTTGGCTTCTCATCAGCTACTGGTGCTGTCGAAACATCACACTGTATCCTCGGTTGGAGCTTTAAGATGAATGGTCAAGCTCAGGCCTTGGAGATCTCTCAACTCCCTAAGCTTCCTCAATTTGGTCCAAAGAAGGCACCGGAACTCTTAACAATTGGGATACCTGTGATATCTGTGATTCTGGTGATAGTTGCAGCTTCAGGTGTTGTTTATTTCATAAGAAGGAAAAGAAAATTTGCAGAAGAGGTTGAGGACTGGGAGCTTGATTACGGGCCACATAGATTCAAGTACAGGGATTTGTATATTGCCACTAAAGGATTTAGAGAAAAAGAGTTGATTGGAGTTGGTGGATTTGGCAGGGTTTATAAGGGTGTGCTACCAAAATCTAAGGTTGAGATTGCCGTGAAAAGATTGTCACATGAATCAAGACAAGGGATGAAGGAATTTATAGCAGAAATTGTCAGTATTGGAAGGCTTCGTCACAGGAATTTGGTCCCGGTATTGGGTTACTGTCGACGTAAAGGAGAGCTACTTTTGGTATACGATTACATGCCTAATGGAAGTCTTGATAAGTACCTCCATAATCAACCAAAGACCACATTGACATGGAACCAAAGGTTTAGAGTCATCAAAGGAGTAGCTTCAGGATTGTTTTATCTGCATGAAGAGTGGGAACAAGTTGTGATTCACAGAGATGTGAAGCCCAGCAATGTCTTGATAGATGGAGAATTGAATGGAAGGTTAGGAGATTTCGGGCTATCAAGGTTATATAACCATGGAACTGATCCACGAACAACTCGTATTGTTGGAACTCTAGGTTATCTTGCACCAGAACATGCTCGAACCGGAAAGGCCACAACAAGCACTGATGTATATGCATTTGGAGCGTTTATTCTTGAGGTTGCTTGTGGCAGAAGGCCAGTAGATGCAAACCAGGACACTATTCTAGTCGATTGGGTGTTCTCTCACTGGCTTAGAGGTGCACTTCTTGATGCTAAGGATCCAAATTTAGGCACAGATTATGTTGCAGAAGAAGTGGAGTTGGTGTTAAAACTTGGTCTAGTGTGCTCCCATTCAGAACCTGAAGCTAGGCCACGTATGCGTCAAGTAACGGAAATCTTGGAAGGTGATGTTCCTCTGCCTGACATTTCATCATTTGCCATTTCTGCCGGTGGCGTCACATTTAGAAATCGTCTAGGGTTTTCTGATCTTGTCTTGTCTAACCCATCTTTTGTGAATAAGGAATTCTCGTACACATCTTCCATTGAAGCCTCCCAACTTTCAGGAGGTAGATGATATCCAATTTCTTTCTACCTTAATAACTCGGCCTATTTTAGATCTAACTGCATAGTCAAATGTTGGTAATATTAGTGATCATCTCTATTGTAAAATATACATATATATTCCGAAGCTTTTTCCCATATTCTTATTACTCATAACTTTCTTCATATGTAATGCAATCTCTATTGCTAATATGGCACTCGTGTTGGGGTGTAACTTGCAATTCGCAAACACTTTCCTAAAGAATCAACAAAGGGACAAAGTCAATAATAGACACCTAATATGATTGAACTCAAATATATTAGACATTATTTCTATGTTTTATGTTCAATTAAAGTATTATATGATAAAAAGATTGAATTATACGAAAAAATCGCAGATGAAAAGATTTGTCAAAACTACTTTAACATTTTTAAATATTTAGGTGGTCATAATATATGGTTAAACATCGATTTTTATCTGTGGATATAAATTATTTTATTAGAGAATTATAATAAATTAAAGGAACTTAATTTATCTAATCCTAAGTATGATTTAAGATTATGATTTATATCCATTGCAAGCATACTTAAAAACTTAATAAGTCACACACAAATAACGATCGAAGAGAAAAAAATATTTTAATCAAATTGGACTTGATTATAAAGTTTGGCAAATGTTATAATTAAATATAAGATATTTAATAAATAAATATCAATATGAGATATTAAATCTTATTTGGGATGATTGGAATTTAATTAAGATTATAATTCTAATAAGTTTTAATAAAACTATAATTTTATTTTAATTAAATTACTAAGTGCTTCAAACCTATTATAAATAAGTTTAAGTTTTAAGGAAGCTAACATTTCTTGTCTAACTCTCTATACCATATTTGTATATTTCTCTTAACATGTTTTTTGGATATCGTTAGAAGTTAGACCCTTAATTATGCGACTACGGTAATTAAGATAAACTAGTTTTAGAAATGATAAGAGGCAAACAATAAAAAAATGATTAACATTCATAATACACTACAACATAAGGGGCTTTTGGCAACAAATATTTGTCACTAAAAGTCCTAAATTTGTCACCAAAACTTTTTAGTGATGACAAAAATTCGTTGCACAAACCATTGCAAAATCTTGGTAGCAAAATATTATCTGCGACCAAAAACTCGTTTTCATCATCACTATTACTTACATAATTTGGGTCAAGTATTTGTTTGACTATCTTTCCAAGTTTGACCAAATTCCGTTCAGTACAGTCTAACTTTTCTTCATTACATTATAACTTAGCCTTAAATGACTGGTTCTCCTCTTGAAGCGTCGTTACATATGTTGGTCTTGATGAGGATGAACCAATTAGCTTAAGGTCAAACCCAAGACCTTTGATGTAGCCTGATCTTGTACCAAGGATGTTATTGCAAATGTTATCTACATTTGGCTCATTTCTATCAAGTTATAATCTTTGCAACAATTCCTGCATCTTATTCTAAAATTTTAAAAATAAAATCAATATTTAATTCAAATATTATTAGTTAGTACTACATAAATAAATAAACTTAAAAATTAAACAAATTTTTATACTTACATAATTATTATGTGCTCCCTTCCTTGTAGTGTGTCAGTTTGTATATCACACTCTTCTCTGTATAGTTCATTCTGGCTCTGTTTTATTTTGAAACACAATAAATAATATTGTATTTACTGATATAATTGTAAATTTTAAACAAAGAACTTATAAATTCATTTTATACGGCAACAAATAATTTAGAGCCTTAGTTGTGAGGAGTTTTTATTTTTCCGCTATTAGCCTTAGTTTTTTCACACTTTTCCTAAATTAAGAAAAGAAATAAATATTAAATTGTGTAACAAAATTAATGGAAGCAAATGAGAAGAGAAAGAAGACAAACCTTAACGTTGGCGGAGGCCCAATAATCACACATTTAGCTCCAATTTTCTAGAGTCACCTATTCGAGAACATGTCTCCTTGCCTCCTCATTCGAAGGAAAAGATTTGTAGTATATATATAGTCGAACCTCCCCAGACCCTGCTTCATTGCGGGATTTCAGACTGGGTAATGATGATGATAATGATAATGATGATGATGTAGTCGATAATGATAATCCTTGACCCTTTGTTTCAACAGTGAACTCACATAGCTTGAAACTTCATTAATATTAACGATATTGAGCTTCATCTATAAACAACAAGTAAAAGTTAAATTAATCTTTAAATAAGTTAAACAAAATTTCATATAATTAAATAAATTGAAAATTTACCGAAACTTTGTCCAAAGCATTCTATAGCAAGTTGTCTTCCTTTAACTGCTTAGCATGTTGAAGGTAAGACAATTTAGTCCTGACAATGACTCCTAACTCAGATAATTTTGCAGATTGAATCTTGTCAACATGATGATCTTGCGAGGTATCATTATGCAAAGACAACTTATTGTTCATTGCAACATTCATGCATTGCAACTCAAAACCCTTAATGATACATCTAACTCTTTTTTTGATACCGGTATTAGAACCTGACAATAAAAAATAATGATAAGAAAAAACACATTAAACATGTAAATATATAATTGAGCATAAGTCTAATTATAGGTGGTAAAGATTAACAAACCTGAAGATCCCTTAACACTAGTTAAAGTAGACAGAAGTTGATGCTAACTGGCTTCATTGGTAGATGAAGTTACCAATGAAGTCGGTGGTTGTTATTGGATAGGGTCGGACTAATCTGGTTGTTGTAGGGGAAGATCAATTTTGGTAGTTGCCACCTTCTTTCCTTTGTTTCTACTAGGTGCCATTATACTAAATATTTATAACTCAAATATTAATATTACGTACAAACATAAGTCAAACATCAACAATACACATTAACATAACTTAAACATCAACATTTCGCATTAACATAACTTAAACATCAACAATTCGTATAAACATAAGTGAAACATCAACAATTCACATAAACATATCTCAAACAGCAACATTCTACATAAACATAAGTTAAGCACCAACAATATGCACAAACATGTCTTAAAAAGCAACATTCTGCATTAAAATAAGTCAAACATCAATAATTTGCATAAACATATCTCAAATAGCAACATTCTGTATTAACATAACTCAAACATCAACATTCTATATTAACATAACTCAAACATCAATAATATGTATAAACATATCTCAAACAACAACATTTTGCATAAACATAAGTTAAACATCAATATTCCACTTTAACATAAATCAAACATCAACAATCCACATAAACATAACTCAAATGTCAACAATTTTCATAAACATATCTCAAACAACAACATTTCGCATAAACATAAATCAAAGATCAACAATTTGCATAAACATATCTCAAATAGCAACAGTTTGCATAAACATATCTCAAACAGTAACATTCCACATAAACATAAGTCAACCATCAACATTTCGCATTAACATAACTCAAACATCAACAATCCGTATTAACATAACTCAAACATCAATAATTTGCATAAATATATCTCAAACAACAACATTCCACATAAACATAAGTCAAACATCAACATTTCGCATTAACATAACTCAAACATTAACAATCCGTATAAACATAACTCAAACATCAACAATTTGCATAAACATATCTTAAACAACAACATTTTGCATAAACATAAGTCAAACAACAACATTTTCATAAACATAACTCAAACACCAACATTCCTCATTAAAATAAGTCAAATATCAACAATACGCATTAATATAACTCAAACATCAACAATACATTTCAAACAATATAAACAACAATTTTTTTACCTTCAATCATCATGATCATGATCTTGAAAATCATCATCATTAATTAAATTATGAGTCAACTCTTCATCACTATTATATTCGGTCAAAGTGTCATCATTGTCATATAATTCATCCTTAATATAGTCTTCATCTCTTTTTACGATAAGATTTGCTTGTACGTTTTTCACTTGTACTATATTGGGATCAAAATCTCTCCTATGGATTAATGATATATCTAAATCTTTTATTCGAATGGCTTCATTATTCAACTTTGATTCAATCTCATCATTACCATCCTTATTCAATATACCATTATCCCTTTCACAAAAATCGAAGAAATTTTGGTGTTGAAACTTTTGAACAACTTTCCAATTGTTGCCCAATATAGTATCATTGAGGTAGAAAACCTGCTTCACTTGACTTGCAAGGAAAAAAGGGTCATTATCATACCATGTCTTACTAACATTGATGTTAGTAATATTCCCATTCACTTTCATGTTAGCAAAATTAAATCGTTTGCACTTAAACGGAACAGCCTTTTTATCCTTGATATAATCCAACTCTGTTATTTCAAAGAAGACACCGTAGAAGTCAATAAAATCGTCGTCATGACATCCCTCAACAACTCCACAATTTTGGCTTCTAAGTTGAATGTCTCGATCTTGTATGTGAAATCTAACCCAATTAACAATGCAGCCTATATATTTGTTCCCACACATATAAGGCCCACATGCTAAATAATATAATGATGTTGTCGCCTCTTGCATGTTACAGTTATGTAATCATATCATCTGTAGGACAAAATGAAATTAGAAGTTAATCTAACATACAAATTGTTATAAGTTCATAATATTCCATCAATATATAATTTACCCGAGTCCTAAACCATGATATGAACTTAAGCTTATGTCTTTTTTCAACATTAACAATCCCTTTTCTTCGAATTGACTCTTTATGCTCTCTGTTTAAAAAGTAAGCAGAAATCACGAAATAGAGATTGAATCACATAATTTAAATATGAAATTTTGAATCAAAAGTAATATACATACTCCATATATCTATCGACTTCCTCACAATTGTTCAAAATATGCCAATGGGCAATTTTGAATTCGTCTTTAGTTAACTCCACGTATTTTCCAACATCAAGTGACCTAACGTTTTAGGAGAAAACTGATAAGCCACCATCCTGATCAAAATCAAATTTATATTATGGTCTATTAAATCTTATCTCGATGTCATTTAAGTACATGGAACAAAATGTCAAGCATTCATTCACTATATAAGCTTCTACAATAGAGTCGTCAGGTCGAGCTCTATTATGTATATAAAATTTAAGAGAGTATAAAAACCTAAACAAAATATAAAACATTAACAATTATTACTAACTAATAATTTTTTAAAAAAAAGTAGAAGTTAATATAAATTACCTTTCAATGGGGAATATCCATCGAAATTGAACCGATCCAAAAAGTTTTGCTTCATACGGTAAGTGAATTGCCAATTGCACCATAACATCAAAAAGGGAGAATACTAGTTCAAGCTTATAAAGAATCAAAGTTATGTCCTTTTCCATTTTTTCAAGCTTTTCAACTTTAAGTGCCATGCAACATAATTGCTTAAACTCACCCAATTGACCTAAAGTTACAGACACATCCTTCGACAAACACCTTCGTATTCCAACAGGAAGTAATCGTAGCAAAAGTACATGACAATCATAGCTTTTCAACCCCAATACTTTTCCCTTTTTAACATTCACACAATGGGCTATATTAGACGCATACCCATCAAGAAACTTGACTAATTTAAGAAATTGATAAAAATCTTGCTCTCCTTTTTCGACATGTTGTAATAAGCAGGTGGAATAATGTATGACCCATCATCTCTTTTTTTAAATGCAAATATTTTCTTATATTCATGTCTTCCAAGTCTAGTTTAGCCTTAACTATGTCTTTCAATTTGCCATCAATTCCCATCACAGTTCTTAAAATATTCTCACGATTTTTTTTCAATATGCATTACATCAAAATTATGCCTCAATAGCAATTCCTTCCGATACAACAAATTGAAAAATATATTTTTTTATTCCAATTGAGCTCAACAACATTTCGTTTTTGCTTTCTAGTATTTGGGTGTTTGTCAGGTGTAATGTCACCCAAATGTGATAGTTGAAAAACAACATCATCACCAGACAACTGCAAAGGAGCTTCACCCAATTTACTTTGCCATTAAACAATTTGCTTCTTTGCCATTTATGCCCATGTTCCAAATAACGACAATGTCCTGTATAACATATTTTACATCATAGCATTATTGGATAAGTTTGATGGTTACAAGCAAGATAGGCCATATATCCTTTAGTGCTCTATCTAGACAAATTTCCATAAGTTGGAAAATCATTTATAGTCCACAAAATAGACATGTGCATTATAAATGTTTCACCTTGAACAACATCAAAAGTTTCTAATCCAACCTCTCATAGACCATTTAAGTCATCAATTAATGGTTGTATGTATACATCGATATCCTTATCAAGAGTAGTAGGTCTGGAATAAGCAAAGACAATAGCATAAAAGGAAAGGCTCCTTTAAATACTTCCATAGAGGTAAATTGTATGGCACTAGAATTGTCGACCACATGTTGTAAGAAGTAGTTATATTAGTAAAAGGATTAAATTCATTTAAGCCTAAACCAAGTCAAACATTACAACAATCTTGTGCAAACCATGGAAACTTTCCATCAAAGTCTTTCCATGTCATTGAATCTTCTAGATGATGCATAATGTTATCATTAATGTGTTTCTCTTTATGCCACCTCATATCTATAGCTATTTTTGTTGACATAAAAAGCCTTTTTAGTCATGGTTTAATAGGAAGTTATCTCAAGATTTTATGCAGTATCTTTTTCCCTCTCCCATCATCGACTCGCCACCTTGATGTACCATAAATCGGACACTCTTTAAGATCTTCACTGTCATTCCAAAATATAGCACATTCATACTTACAAGCATGTATTGATACATATCCTAATCCAAGGTCTCTTAATAATTTCTTTGCATCACAGTAAGATTTGGGCAATTTGTGTCCAACAGGTAATGCATCATTGAGCAAGTCAATTAACATGTTAACAGACTTGTTACTCCATTTATTATAGACCTTCAAATGCAACAACTTGATAACAAAAGATAGCTATGAGAAATTCAAGCACCCTGGATATAATTCTTCTTGAACAACTTTCAATAACTTTCCAAAATTATCTTCTATAATATTACCAATTATGTTAGGCAAAAAAGTTTCATTCATAGTCTCCATACAATTCCCATAATCCTATCTCACCAATCCCATCATCATCACCATCATTATTGTTACTATCATCAACACTTGTACCAACACTTCTACTACAACTTGTTTCTTTACGTTCGCCATGATAAAGCCATAGAGTGTAGGATTTATCTATACCTCAAATTAGCAAGTGATTATATACCACATCTTAACTTTAAATGTCGACATTTAAGCAATCTATGTATAGATAACGAATACGACATTCATCACCCATTTGATCTTTCATAAATTGCATGAAACTTTTAACTTCTATGTATTCAGAGGACCATTTCCGATGAGACATCCAACTTTTATCCATATAGCTATACAACTTCTATCCATCTAATTGAATTATTAAATGCAATTCTCATCCTATATAACATAATGATAAATCAATACAAGTTACTACTCCTCAATTAATCAGTATAAGTTCTTATACTAAGTGTGAATTCAAACAAACACTAAGGTATGTGGTGTTGTTTACACCTGTGAATTGAGAAAGGAACTTCTTGTTATGACTTCTAGGCTCGTGGAATATTTCACTGATAGGCCTCATAGGAGTTGTATCATAGGTTTCCAGCCTATATCCCATCTTAGTGGTTTATTATGCCTCAAATCATCCATAATTATAAGTGAGTGTACAAGTTACTACTTCTCAATCAATCATTACAAGTTCTTATACTAAGTTTGAATTCAAACAAACACTAAGGTATGTGACGTTGTTTACACCTGTGAATCGAGAAAGGGGCTTCTTGTTATGACTCTTAAGCTCATGGAATATTTCACCAATAAGCCTCATTGGAGCTACATCACATATTTCCAGCCTATATACCATGCTAGGGGTTTATTATGCCTTAAATCATCCTTAATTATATGTTAGTATACAAGTTACTACTTCTTAATTAATCAGTTCAAGTCCATATACTAAGTTTGAATTAAAAAAAAACCTAAAGGTATGTGACGTTTACACCTGTGTATCCAAAAAGGAACTTCTCGATGTGACTCTTAGGCTTGTGAAATATTTCATCAATAAGCCTCATAGGAGCTGCATCACAGGTTTTCAGCCTATATACCATCCCGGGGTTTATTATGCCTCAAATCATCCTTAATTATACAAGTCCATATATTAAAGCAAAACATAAAAACTCATCAATGATTCTAAGAATATTGCAAACAACGACACAAAACCAACACTCCCTTTGTATTCACACAAAACCTAAGCACAAATACTCGTACTATTAAAGCAAAACATACGGTAGACATTAGTTGGGCGATTTACCTAGACGGACGGACAACTGCAGACTATAGAGAAGAAGTATGAGGATGGATGATTATCGACACTCTTCAACAAAAAACACGGCCTGAAAAAAAGACAATTTTGTATTTAACATAATACAATTATTCATAAAGTTGGGTCTTAGGACATTAAATGTAGAACATGCTTATAACTAAAGTTTTTGGACACATAACCAATAGCTTACCGTTAATAAAGTTTTAACGACTTTGTGGCAATGATGAGCTCATGATAGCTTGTGAGTGATGAAGCACTTCAACGGAGAGTGAAAAGTGAGAGGACTATGATCTGAAAGTGACATTAGAGATTCAAAGTGAACTTTAGTTGAAAAGCTTATAGGCAGTAGTAAAACAAAGTTCCTAACACAGATTCACATTCAATAAACCCATTCAACACATATAATCCATATCGAAATATTCATTACTATCACTACACACATTCATCGCAGTAACATATCGACAACACACACGAGCAGAACAAAAAATAGAGAAATAAACACACCAAAAATTCTTTAGACATGTAACTTTTATTTACACGTTCATCTATACATCTTTTTAAATTAAGAATTAAAATTGCATTAGACATGTAAACTTTGCAGAAAGACATTACACCTTCCAATGCATATACATAGTATAAATCTCGTGTTTCTAAGCTTTTTATTTCGTTCAATGGCCATGTTTTTTGTAAGAGCCAAATTTATACTTTATAAAGTCTCTCATTGATTATCAAAGGAGAATTAAGAACATCAAAATTTAACAAATCTTTATAATCTTTTTTGTAAATAATGATGAGGTATCCTCTATTTCAAACACTCTTAATGATAATGATTGTGATTATAATGATAATGATAATGATAATGATTTGTCTTATACTTAATTTGTTGAATGTATGGAAATAATAAGCTTGAAAAATATGAAATTGTAAAGAAATTCAAAAACTCTTAGATACGTACATGATTGAGAATGAGACATTAAAATTTGATATGCATGACATGATAGAATCTAAATGTGTGATTGTAGCTACTAGCAATGAATATAATCTGATATTAGAAGAGACGTTGAAAAAGAATTAATTTTCTCAAATATTCATTGTCTAAGTTCACTTTAGCAAATGAAAGGTTGAATTAGAGGCCAAAATATCTCTAATGATACTAGCAATGAATATAATTTGATATGAGAAGAGACATTGAAAAAGAATTCATTATCTCAAATATTCATTGTTTAAGTTCACTTTAGCAAATGAAAGTTTGAATTAGAGGCCAAAATATCTCTAATGATAAGCATGGAATTGGTTTCACTTATAAAAGTGCATTATCCAAAACTAAGATAATTTTTTTGTGGGACAAAAAAAAAAGATGATTAGCATATGCCTAAATCATCCATAAGCATATAATATCCAATTCTAGACATAAAAGATTTACTGTTCATACATCATTCTCTAGGCCTCAAGCTAAAAAGAAATTTGCTACATTTGTGTGTGGTTCATATTTTAAACCTGGAAGACATGATTCACAAGAAAAAAGGTACAATTTTATGTAAGACCACACCAAGGTAGCTTGTAGTATATGTCTCTTTATTATTAAAACAACATAAAAATAAGTTCGTAATTATCATAACCTATTATTTAAGCACTTAGAAAATGTTCACAATTCTTATAGGACATATTTACACTAAAAGAGTATGTCATAAGCTAAATCATTTATTAGGCTTTATTATCTTACAAGAAGAGTTTATTATCTCTCACATATATAAAGTAGAGCTCCCTAATTATTGTTACATCCAAAAAAGACCCAAAAATGCATATATGTCTCATATTCTTATAGATCTCACTCATATGTTCACGTGCCTTCAACTTATCCTATATAAGATGTCACTTTTGTGAAGATTATGAAAATATATAGAAATTACATCTAAACTTACATTTGAAGTAGAGCTCCCTAATTATTGTTACATCAAAAAAAGACCCAAAAATGCATATATGTCATATTCTTATAGATCTCACTCATATGTTCACGTACCTTCAAATTATCGTATATAAGATGTCACTTTTGTGAAGATTATGGAAATATATATAGAAATTACATCTAAACTTACATTTGTTAAATTCAAACCCATCAATTTTCAATCAACAGAATGTGATATATACACACCAACACAAGCAGAACATTCCTAACACTTAACACAATTGTAATAGGCAATTCATCGTACACTTTACATACATGAGAAATTCATCCCAAGATAACTATGAAAATAATGTGTTTTCCCTTTCATCACTAACATTAAGACATTCCAAACATACTCCAATCACAGACAATCCAAACCAACACAAACAACTCAGTAACATCATCCTTAACCCGTCCAACATCACACGTCCAAAACACATGAAAGGAAGCACCAAAAAAGCCAACAAAAAAGCATCAACAACTTACCTCGACGGAAGAACAAAACGATGACGATTGGAGAAGATAGAAACACGCAAATGCAGAAGACAGAAGGTCGTCGACTAGGGAGAGAACGAAGAAGAAATCAGTGGGAGAGAAAAAAGAGTGGGAAAAAATTAGGCGGTCAAGTGTATTTGTTAAAACAGATAGCAAAATGACGCCGTTTGTCGTTGAACAAATGACGTCATTTTTCTTTTTTAAAAATTTTCAAACTTTTGGACACTCTTTTCAAAAACGTCTCCAAATGTTAATACATTGTCAACCTTTTAGTGACACTCTGAGAAATTCATCACTAAATATCATATTTGGCCACGAATTACTAAAATAGTCGCGCAAATCTTTATTATTTTTATATTTTCCATTTTTTGGTAATATATATATTATATAAAATAATATATAATTTATATATAGTAAATAGAGTTTTGTGACACCATTTATATATAGTCAAATCATATATTTTAAAAGACATTAATAAGAACATCTAATTTATTTTTTAATTTTATATTTATATAATTTTCTTTTTGTAATATAAAATTTCTAGAAAATGTTAGCCAATTTATATATAGTAAATTAGAGCTTTGTCACAACACAAAAAATTTTTAAATCATATATTTTAAAAGAAATTAATAAAAAAATTAATTTATGTAATAAAAATTAATTTTATGTTGTTTGTCCTATAATTTTTTAAATAATATTATTGTTAACTAAATAAACTAAATTTATTTTACATTTACAATCATTGTAAATAATATTTAATTTGATTATTAAGAATATTATATCAATATTTAATATCTATTTCTATTGTTTACTTTGTTGTAATTATTTTTTAATTACATCGCAATAGATATAATTATATATGGTAATTAATATAATATTATCTTCATGCCACTACCAAAAGTGAAGCCAAATGGTAATGGCTCACCATTTTGCAAAGGTTTTTTAATTAACGCCAAATGGTATATTTATTCCGAATTAATCAAGTACGACATCATTTTATTTAACAAGAAACGACATCATTTTCTATTAGGTTATTAACATCAAAACGAACCTCTCTTTGTTTTCATGTTAGCCATCAACATTCCTTTTTGTTCACAGTCCATAAGCATTGTCCCCTCTGTTGTGGTCGTCACCGTCGAAGACGCATCGTTACTTGTGTTGGTATTGTTCTTCTTTTTTATTTTCAAATCCTCCTTCTTGTGCTTTGTTTTACTACTACGTTTAGGAGTTTATTGTGAGTTGTGTTCTGCTTATGGTATATGGGTTTTTGTCTGTGCTATGTTTAGAAGAAGGTTTCTTGTGTTTTTGTGTTGGATGTGTATAGGTGATCCTTTTTTTTCCCACCTTCCATGCTTGTTTGACAAAAGCCTCCTAACTGTTTGACGAAATGCTTGAATGAAGGCTACTTCTACAACGAATGTTTATGTATATATTTACATTTGATTGTACCATTTATAATATACAGATGTATCTATTACAATGACTTTATTTCAATGTGTAATGAGGCTATGAGTACACATAACAATTAAAAGTCAAATGATCAAAACTAGAAATATGGTCAATTGTGTTTCTGTGTTAGACGTAACAATTGAAACTTAAAACTAACAACCTATTACTCTCATTCGTAAAAGACCAAATCTTTTGGCATACACAAATTTGAAAACATATATATAATGGAGTAGCTTAAAACTAACAAGCTAATTATTAAAATAATCTAAAGCTAAATCATAATTATACAACTATTTTTATGAAAGGATTCTATAAGGGATGTTTACGTACATAGAAGCAATCATATTTCGAAGCTGCAAGAGATGTTTATGCATCCCCTAAACATAGTATATACACACTTAACATTCTCAACCTTATCATATGAAGTAGTCTCACTTACTAGATCACAAAATTAACTTTGCTAGAATGTTGGAATATTCAAATAAGAACTCTTCTTCTAACTTTTCAGAATTAAATTGTTAACATTAATTCATCATGAATGTTGATGTGGCGACTAGTTTCCAATGGTGGAAATGA
The DNA here is from genome assembly GCA_026546855.1 of Erythroxylum incrassatum. Lineage (NCBI taxonomy): Eukaryota > Viridiplantae > Streptophyta > Magnoliopsida > Malpighiales > Erythroxylaceae > Erythroxylum > Erythroxylum incrassatum. The sequence continues at coordinate 7,864,053 of JANVCL010000005.1, read as the reverse complement.
ACTTCACTAGAAGAAATGTGGCAAAATTGTCCAAGATTAAGAACAAATCAATGCAAAACAAATCCTCTCTGGTAAAGCAAACACACGTAAAAGGAGAGCCTGCTAATGCTCAAAATGATAGGAGCATTTTTAATCAATAGGAGCCTGCTAGCACTGAAAAAAAAGGAGCTTGTTTAATCAATAGGAGTCTATTAACTTTTGAAAGAAACCTCTTGTGATATAAAAAGAGAAGGAGCCTATTGAAAACTGAAGGAGCCTCTTAAAAACTTATAATGCAAAAATTCAAAAGTAAGGAAGAGAGAGAATGACACGGTAGATTTATACTGGTTTGACTTATAATGAAACCTACATCTAGTCTCTAAGTATCCAACTTGAGTATTTCACTATAAAAACTTAGTAATTTGACGAGCCTCTTCAAGCTCACAAGTGTATTTTTTTCAAGGTTCTTCAACCTTCCACACTAGTAGTATTTTGCTAACCTTTACAAACTCTCAATAAGAAGTGTATGAAGAATTTAACAGTCTCTCTTAATAAAGTGATATCACTTTCTAAAGAACACAGAGTTTGATGTAACTTTCAAGAATATTGATGCTGTAAGATATTTCACAAGTCTCATGTGTTGTTTGCAAATGCAGTGACTCTTTTTTAAGTGGAAAATTTCTTTAACTAGCCATTACTTAATCTTTAAAATCATCTTTGCTAAAATTATTGGTATTTAGACGTTAAGAAGAATATTTTGTCAAGGCTTGCAGAGCATATTATTCGAATTAGTATGATCCTTCGGGATGTCATGAAATCATTTCTAAAAAATAAGTTTATAAAGAAGGTTCTTGCAGAAAAGGAAGCAATTATTCCATGATTTTATTTCCTTTTAAGAATTATATCGTTACGTATATTTAAGAATTATATTGTTGCCTATATAAGGAAATAAATCCAATTTGAATTTTGAAATATTATACAGTTATCATCAAAATCGTTAATCATAAACTTTGAGCTAACAGTCTCCCTCATTTTGATGATGACAAATAATAATAAATATATTTTCAAAATTCAAATACTAATAAAGGGTTTGAAAGATACCTATAAGCTTTACTCGCAGTTATAATTAGAAGGAGCCTGACTTCTCTATCATTTGTTTATCACTGATTTAAACTCCACAAGTTTAGCAACATTTCAGCATAATATATCATCAATAGCAATTATATCATTAAAGCAATATTGAAAATATATCAAGTGCAAAGTATATTATTAATTCTCCCCTTTGCCATTATCAAAAAAATAAGAGGGAAAGAGTAACAAAGGCAATAAACAAATATCATAAGTATGAGAGAACAAACCAAGAACAAGACAGAGACATTTATCAGACGTTTTTTAAGCAACATTTGCAAGTTATGAATTTGATTTTGCATGCTGTCTATTTGGTTGTGCATTTGATCTTGATTGAAAAAATTTCCTTTAGATGTTGAAGGATCACATCATTGGAGCTCTGGCGGGGTATAGGAGCTGAATTTTGTTGGGTAGGGACCTAAAAGATCTGCTACTCTTTCTATCTTCTTGTCTACCCACACATTGTCCTTTAGCTTGTAACCAAATTGGTAGAGAATTAAAAAATGGAACTTTGCTTGCTCATACCAATTTAGGTTGTCAAAAGGCACTCCAAAATAAGCAAAAATTTTGGTTAACAGCATTCCGTAGGGTAGGCCACCAGTGGTATTCTTGTGAATGCCCTTATCCACCATAAACTTCATAATCATTGTTGGGAGATTCTTCTTATTACCCTTCAAAAGATTGTAGACCACATATGTATTCAGAAGGTTGCATCTTTCTATTTAGCTACTCTTTGGAAAAATTGAAGTAGCCAAAATGGAAGCAAGGTATCTTAGCTATAAGTCCAAGTGTCTACATAAGAATGTCGATGGGTCGAGTTGGGTCCGGGCTGTAAACGATTCGGCCAGACCAGGCCAAAAAAATTTTCAAGCGGGCAGGCCTGCTAGGGCCACGGGCGGCTCGTTGGGCCTCAGTCGGTCGGATAGTTTAATATATTTTAAAATTTTTATATATTTATTTTAAGAGAATTTGAAACAGTTGTAGTTGTATTTTTAAATTTGATAAATTATAGCATAACCATTTATAGTAAAGTGTAAGATGAAATTACCTATAAATTACAAAAAAATTATTTATATAAAAAAGATATAAAATACGAACCAATATATATTTATTAAAAACAAGTAGCAATGATATTGTTGTCATAATTATTCCCGACAAACGAATGAATTTAATTTTAATTATGTAATTTTATTATAACAATTAATTATACTATAGGGGTAAGGCTGCGTACTATCGGACCTCGCCAGACCCTACTTCACTGTGAAATTTTGGACTGGGTGATGATGATGATGATGAATTAATTATACTGTAAATGTAAAAAAGTTATTATATAAGTACAATGAATTTATTTCAAATATTATTTTTACGTGTTTAATAAATTATTATATCTCTTGTTAATATGATTTTTAAATACGTTTACTAAGTTTATAATATAATATTTTCAAACTTTTAATGTTTTTATAAATTATGTACAAAAGCTCTTAATTGAAGGAATTGCTGTACATTTAGTTATTGTTGATTTTTTTTACTTGTATAGTTACATAAATATTATTGTCTTTTCATATTATATCTATTATTAAAAAATCATTGCAAAATTTTATATTTTTATTACACACATTAAAAGAAATTAATTAATATGATGATTAATCTTAACGCATTTAAAATTTTTTATTTTATTTTTCATATTAGACAATATATACATTATGCATATATGTATTTATATTAATCTTAAAATGAATTAATCACTTTATTAATCCTAATGTATC
>JANVCL010000005.1:7850091-7861080 GCA_026546855.1 Erythroxylum incrassatum | reverse complement strand
AAGCGTCCAGTGACCAGTCTAAGGTTTTTACGCTGAAATTACACATTTACCACTGTCCCACGCGGGCCCACCAGCCTTATCCCCATATATATATATATATATCATCACATCCCTCGCCCTTTTATTGTAGGGCTTTTAGTTCCTGTCTTATCCTCTCAAATTTTAGGGTTTCCAGTTGGGTTTATTTTTCTTTGTTTCGTAACCCTAACTTTATAGCGAATTATACCGCCGATGAAATCGATGAAGCCAGGCTATCGGGACTCCGACGATTCGGACACTCCGTCAAGCAACCTATGGGTGGGAAACCTGTCGGCGGACGCGACGGACTCCGATCTAACGGATCTTTTCGCTAAATTCGGACCTCTGGACAGAGTCACCACGTACTCTGCCCGTAGCTTTGCGTTCGTGTACTTCAAGCGCGTGGAGGACGCCGCTGCCGCCAAGGAGGCTCTCCAGGGCACGTCTTTGCGTGGGAACGCATTGAAGATTGAGTTTGCAAGACCGGTTTGTTGTTCTCTCCTCTGCGTCTCGTTTGGTGTAATTAATCATTGTTCGTTAATTTCGGTTGTCGTTTCGGGTTCTTTTTGTTTGTCATTGGTTCGTCGATTTGTTGATTCAGTAAATATTGATGGTTCATTATTAAAATGGCTTTTTGTGAATTTCGTATTCATGACGTCTTTCGATCCAAAACAATACGGCATACATTTCGTTCGCTAAAGAACCAAAACCCCGATATCGAGTTCCCTAGTTTGGGGATTTGAATCCTTTGCGATTTCCTATCCAGAGAGTCAAATTTATCAACTTTGAACAATTCAATTGTCTTTAGATGTGAATGAAAGTAGATTTAATTCTCAATACAAAGAACGAACGTAGATTTTATTGTTGATGCAATAAAAAGAACGACATAGCCCTCACCAGTTCCGAAACCAACTTGATAATTTGTGCTGGAATGATAGTCGGGTGCGGGAATGGCTCAACATTCTGGCTTCAATTCTTGTGAGGTATTAAGCTTCAAGTCTTCATCATGGGAAAAATGTCAACCTAGAAATTATCCCGAATAAAGTACATCTGATTGACTCGTTTGTTCCAGAACGAATTACGCGTTGGTTTTTCATTATTATTACTTTTGGTTTGTGAAAGTTTAATCTGAATTACTGTACTTACTAATGATCCGATGATCAAAACTTTAGGTCGGGCAATTTCCATATTTGGAGACAGTTTTTTAGGTGACTATTGCTTTATGTTTCTAACTTGTAAAGTTACAAGAAATATTGATTGCCCCGCATTCGTTTTGTTTAATTTGTAAGTACTCGCTTGTGGGAAATGTCAATCCCAAATAATTTTCTTTTGAAACATAATAAAAAAATCATGACCTTTCAGTTAAGATCAGAAGGTATTTACCTGTTTTTTGTTTGAATACGAATTAGTGGAGCAAAAATCATGATATTGCTATGTAAGATGAGGAGATGATTCCAGTCATGATTTATGATGACAATCATAATGAGGCAGCAGGATGCAGGCGCTTGCTGATACTCATAATCGTAATTTTCTACTAGTGAGCAAAGGGTATATCATGCTTTGTGTTTGTTTTTTAGTGTATGGCAACCATCACCAAAAGCAGCAGGTTCCGTGTGCCTTTTCAAGCATTTTTGATAGATGCAAGAGCTTTATCTGAATCTTATTGGCGTTAATAAGTCGGACAGATACAGTACCTTTGCCAAGTTATGGTGCACACCCAAATACGGTTATCAGTGCCATCAACTTTATAAGATGATTGTCATTAGTGGCCATGTAAAGGCTGAGGCTGAAACGTCCTTATTAGTACCGCTACCACCATGATTTAAATTTTCATAACAAACTTATCATCACCATAATTGGTTTTTTTATTTCAAAATCTTGGTTTAATGCACATGGAGATGAGAGCCTAACATTCAAGTTACATATTCCTTAAGCTGAATGATAAGATTATTCTTCATGTGATGGAATTTGTTAGGTTTGAAAAATTGCAATATCTAGGTGTCTATTAAGTCTTTCCTTTTTTTTTTTTCAGGCAAAACCTTCTAGACATCTATGGGTGGGTGGAATCAGCCCTTCTGTATCTAAAGAACATTTGAAAGAAGAGTTTCTCAAGTTTGGCGAAATTGAGGACTTCAAGTTTCTTAGAGATCGAAATACTGCATTTGTTGAGTATTTCAGACTTGAAGATGCTTCTCAAGCTATGAAAATTATGAATGGAAAGCGAATTGGTGGTGATCAGATACGGGTTGATTACCTTCGATCACAACCCTCTAGAAGAGTGAGTTGATCTCTTTAGGATATGAGCCTGCTAAATAATGTGATTTATTTAGAGGTACCCCAAAAAGTTTGATATGGCTCAGTTTTGACATATCTTCTTTCAATTTCTTTCTTTGGACTTGTCTAATCAATAATTGTCATATCTGAAGGAGAAAAGGGTCTCGTATGGCTTGTCTATAATTTTTGTTTTTATCTTGTCCTCTACATTTCTAAATGTTCCACAATTACAATTTGATGCTTTTTGGGTGCTCCTACCTGTTTACTCTTAGCCCGCAAAAATGGTGGATTACATTTCTTTACTATTTCCACAGGAAATGTTGCCTGACTTCCGTGATCTAAGAGAAAACCAGATTCCAATTCTACATCCTGGACTAAGAAGAGATCAGGTGACTTGTGGCCAATTTCAACAACAGTATTAATCCAAAGAATGAACTGTGTTTTCTCTATGATGTCACTATTTGATCTCAGCAAAATTATGTGATTTTTTTTGTATTATATTATGTGATTTTTTTGGTATTATCTGCTGTTCTCTTGAAGCAATTAAGGTTTTCAGCAATTCTCACTAAACCTAAATCTGGTTTGTTTATGTGGAGTCCATGTGCAATGAGGCATATCTACTAAATATTTATATTACACTTAATATATGCACCAATTAGTTGCACGCAATAATTCAATCTTTTGTGCTTTGTTGTGACTTTCCTGGCTTACCTTTTAGGCACTGAAAGTCTTATATGATTTATACATTTAGGTTATATATTCTGATTTTTTTTGTCTCGCAGAACTTTCGTTATATATTCTGATTTTTTTTTTGTCTTGCAGAACTTTCGATATATATTCTGATTTTTTTTTTGTCTTGCAGAACTTTCAGCTTTCTGTGGACAGAAGAGAAGGCCAACCGAGTAATGTCTTATGGGTAGGCTATCCTGCTTCTGTGCAGATTGATGAACAAATGCTCCATAATGCAATGATCCTTTTTGGTGAGATAGAGAGAATAAAGAGTTTTCCTTCAAGGCACTATTCATTTGTTGAATTTAGGAGCATTGATGAAGCCCGACGTGCCAAAGAAGGGTTACAAGGACGGCTTTTTAATGATCCTCGTATAACAATTATGTTTTCTAGCAGTGAAATTTCTCCAGGGAAAGATTACCCTACCTTTTATCCTGGTGTCAAAAGACTGGAAATGTTTAACGACAATCCTTTAGGGCCTGGAGAAATTGATGTAGTTGATCCTCGTCAACATTTTCCTGGTCCTTTTCAACATGGTAGTTCTCAAAGATCAAGCCTACCTGTTCGACAAATTGGCCCTCAAGGTGGATTTGACCCTGTACTTTCAGGGACAGAGTTTAATGATTTACCTACAGTGAATGGTTTACGAGATGGAAATTCCATTCTTCCTGGAGGCCCAAACTGGAGGAGGCCGTCCCCTCCTGCATCTGGTCTCCTCCCCTCTCCTGCTGTGAGGTTTAGGCCACCAATAAGGTCATCATCTGGGTGGGATGTGCTTGACGGGCATCAATATGAAAGGGAAGCCAAACGAACTAGAATTGATGGTACACCATCTCTGGATGATGATGTTTTCCCCCCAAGAAGGATTGATGAGCGTGCTTTAGGTTTGGAGCCGACGTATGGGCTTGGAGCTTCTGACAGAGGCATGATGGGACCATCTCCAAATCTTATGGGGAAGAATAGTCTCAGTCCAGTTGGTGGTAGGCCCATAATGAGGGGTCAGCCCAAGGGTAATCTTGATGTGGATTATATATGGCGTGGTACCATTGCAAAGGGTGGAACTCCAGTTTGTCATGCTCGTTGCGTGCCTATAGGAAATGGGATTGAGTCTGACCTGTAGGTGTCTTTTGTACTCTTATTTTATGTTTTGATTTCAAATTACATGGTGCAGGAGTTTGAGATTCTTGGGTGGTGGTAGTGCATGCTTATGGTGTTACAATCTCATATTGTTCTAAAATAATTTCAAATCTTAAGTTATGTCATACGTTGTGTTATTATAAGGAATGGCTTGAGGTGCAAGGAAATGCCTATACTTAATACTTGTGGTAGTGAGTATTCTTCATTGGTGTTACCCAGTCACTATGAAATTAACAATGTTTGTCAAGGAACATTAAATTTATTACTCTGTTTGTAGTGTTGTAGGTCTTGCAAATGCTACATTGTAGAAAATTTAATGGGCTCTTGTGAATGATGCATTAAGTTCTATTATAGTGGTTTACCTTTCGTGATTTTCTGCTGATATACTTCTCGGACTGCTGATGTTTGCAACATAAAATATCTCTACCTTTCATGCTTTGTTCTTGAGTTCAAGTTGTTTTTGGAGGTTAAATATTTTCATGGAATATGTCTAAACTTTTATCATAAATTTGCTTGCTTTCTGGATTTGAATTTTAGCTAAATAATGTCAGGTGATAACTTTCTTTCATCCAAAACCTTCACTTTTCTAGTTATGGCCTTTTTCGTACTTCAACAGCTATCATTTCATACTAACTTTGGACCTTCTGCTTTACAGTCCTGAAGTTGTAAATTGCTCGGCCAGAACGGGGCTGGACATGCTAGCTAAACATTACAATGAAGCTATTGGGTTCGATGTTGTGTTCTTCTTACCTGATAGTGAAGAAGATTTTGCATCTTATACAGAATTTCTTCGTTATTTGGGTACAAAGAACCGAGCTGGTGTTGCAAAGTTTGATGATGGGACGACGTTGTTCTTGGTACCTCCATCAGATTTTTTATCTGAGGTGTTGAAAGTTACAGGACCTGAGCGTCTGTATGGTGTGGTTCTCAAGTTGCCACAAGTCCCTGGTGGTTCATCCATTCAGCCTCAGTTGTGTCAGCCCATCCATTTTCCACAGCATATTGGTAGGCCTCACCTTAATCCTTCAGAAGCAGACTTTAATGGAGGCCATGGAAAGGAGGAACAGATGATGCCAGCAGATTATAACAGGGTTTTGAATGAGGACCCAAAACTCATTCCGAAATCATTTTATCCGTCATCAGTCGAGTCTGTTGTGCCACCTCCTATTTCCCAAACCCACAACTCTAGTAATACTGTAGTTTCCCAAGCTGGAGTTTCTTTAACACCTGAGCTTCTTGCTTCTCTTGCATCTCTACTGCCAAATGTGCAGTCATCTGCCTCAGATAGTGGCCAGACGATGCCAAGCTCTTCAATGGTTAGGCCTTCAGTTTCCTCAGTTGCTCCTGATAGAGGAACTTCTGCACAGGGTTGGAATCATGAAAATCAAGTTTCTGGAAGCACAACACACTTATCATCGAGAAACCAGTTCAATTCACAGGTTCAGGTTCATCCTCAGTTTCAGCCCTATCAGTCAGTGTCAAATGCTGCCACTTATTCAGCAAATGTGGTCCCCGATGGTGTCCAAATGCAGGATTACACGAACAGTATACCACATCAGGGTACAATTCAATCTATGCCACCAACCAGTTTTGCTGCTCAAAGTGGTCAATTTGCATTGCCCCAGCAGGTTAGACAGATGTTTCACACATTCCTTATAGTTAGTTGATAACAGTTGGTTGGCATTATATAGTTGACCAGTTATTCAGTAATCTGAGTCTCTCTGGTTTTTTCACTTGGTTTCAGGGTGCAAATTATCTCCATGCTCAATCTGGGGTGCCATTGACTGCTGACAAAGTGAACTGGGAGAGTCCCAGTCAGATGCCACAATCTCAAACAACTTTTCCCGCGGCTGGTCAGAGCAACTCAAAAGATGAAGCTGACAAAAATCAGCGATACCAGTCTACATTACAGTTTGCAGCAAGTCTCCTCCTCCAAATACAGCAGCAACAGCAACATCAATCAAGTACCTCAGCTACACGTGGATCTGGAAATCAGCAGTGAGGTTCTTTCATCTAGGTAACTGCTCTGAACTTTACTAGTCTGACGCTTACTTATAGCGTTTGCTTTCTATATGATAACGAAACAGTAATAACGTTAACTTTTCTGCTTTTCTGCTTAATGAATGCCTGTGATTTTTTTTGTTTAGATTTGTTTTGGTGTGAGAGAAATAGACCTTTTGTTCTTTTCACTGGTCTTGTTCTACTTCTGACTGTACATGGATATGACTGGTGGACTTTTGCTTTATAAACAGAGAATCTGGAACATGTAGGTGACACTGAGTTGCATGTAATCGAGTAACATTAGGTGTTGGTTGGAAGAATAGTTTCTGAGTACTTAAATAACATCATAGAATTGCAGATTGTTTTAGATTGTGGAACATATCAGGAAGAGATGCCAAATTACAAAGCATCTCTCAAATGCAATATTGTAGGCATAACATTTGGTGGGAAGGATATAGAACATCAATGGAAGATTAGGTCAAGAAGACATCCGATCTGACAATTTTACTTTGGCCTAACATGGGGATTTGATTCTGATAATTTGTGCTTCTTTTATGTTGAAGGATAGTTTGATGTTAGATTGCACTGTTTCTGGTGCTTGGCTGTGCAGAAATGTTTCTAAATAGAACTTAGGGATTGTTTTGTCTGGTTGGAAGTCCACTTGTCTACTAGCATTATACTGATAAGTTTGGCTTGACTTTGGGGAGTAGCAGATACCATCTTTTACTTATATGGCCTTGAAGTTGCTAATATGTTGGGGCCTATTTGATGATAAAGTGATAGTAAATGGGATGATATCTAATTAAAGATTGAGAAGCACTGGTGGATAATAGATTCGAGCTTTCTGGAAGTGATAATATGACAAAGTTGATTGTTTTGTGGTGATATCTAAGGTTTGATTGATATGATGAAATTTAGAAAACAATGTGTAACATTGTATTGGGAGGGTTTCATCAGATGTTACAAGGACTAAGTATTACTACTAGCTTATTATGTTCATGTTGAGATCATCCAGTGTTCTTGTTTAGGTATGGCCAAGTTAGATTGTGTTGGGCACTGGAAGGTTCAGCCATCCATCATGTCTTCTTAGGGATACTTGTCTGGTCAATATTTATACTCTTCTCTGTAGATGTTCTTGCATTCTTGAGTTTTTTTTTTCCCTATTTCTCTTAATAGACTGAGTGGTTTCTAAATTGTAAAATTTTGTTTTGACTTTTATTTGCACATCTGGTTTTCTTAATTCTTATCTTGTTTTATTAATTTTTTTTCTTTTTATCTATATCATGAAATGGATTTTGTTGTTTTATGTGTTAAATGTTTCTTTTAGTCTATATCATGCAATAGCTCTCCTTGATTTACGATTTTTCCTCACCTCAATGTCAATTTATGTTTATCTGTCACTCATATATTATATCATGATTTGTGGTATATATGCTTGAGAGTTGTAGCTAGATTCTTAGATATGATTATGTTCTACAAAAGATTTATTTAAGATACTAAGAGCATTAATGCTATCTTTTAAAATGTCTTAAATGAGTCAGTTGACATGTTTTTAAAGTCAAACGTTGCTCTACTACAATTCAGAACCAACATATTTGCATGCCATGTTAAGAATGACCAAGTGAAAGCCAAAAGTTAGAAAAAAGAATTAGATGGAAAGAAGCAAGAGATTTGCATTTTAGATCTGTACTTATTTGTGTCAGAAATATTTGTCAGGTCTACCATATCAACCTAAGTCCTTGGAATTATATTGATTCACATGTTTTGACATCGAAGCCTACAATCTGGTCCCAAGTACGAAAGGATTAATGTATAATGAGACACTCAAGTGTTTTCAAACTGACCTGTTGGTTAATCTTTCTGAAAAAAAACTGACCTGTTCGTTAGCTCTTTCTTAGTAGTTACCTTGGTTTTTTATAAACACGAACTAGCGAGATAAGCCTAAACGCCTAACCAGCTACTGCTTATTCTGAATAATAGAAGAGGCAATCCATTAAACATATGGCCTGTTTTTATCCTATAGCAAAGATTCTGACATGGTCTTTACCCTCCTAGTCTACTGCAAAAGCTTAAACTTATTCGCTGAAGTCAGTTTGTCAAAAGTTGAAGGCAAAAGAAATAATCGATAATTTACTATTTGAATGATTAATAACACGCTTAGCGAATTATATAAACTTGTACTTGTGACCATGTAACTACTTGGTTTTAGCCGGCGTTTTGAGAACTGGTTATATAACTTCTAAGGTTTCTTAGCGTTAAAAACTGAATGTGCCATGGAAGAAGGGAGTTTGCTGCGGGTTAGTGTGCAAAGCTAGATACCAAGTTCTTATTGTCTGAACGTAAAAGCGAAATAAGCTTCAAACTTGGATAAAAGTGTCACAACTCAGGAGGTTGATCTTGTCCTGCATTATTCAGTTGGCTGTTGCTTTATTGATAAAAGTGTGGCCAGGTCCTTGCATCACTTACAAGGATCATGAAAATGAAAGGACCCAAAATTCACACATGAATTGTTCACTTCTTTCCAATGAGAAGATAAGAGCTTTGGCTGATAAGTACTTTTTTTTATCATAAAGCACGTACGGTCTCAAATTTAATGTCCAAAACTAACGTTGCCGTCTACAAGAGAGGTCTCAGCCTTTGTAGGACTATACCTTAGTTCATGACACTCGGACGTGCACCAAATGCCAATTGGTGATGGTAAAGTTGAACGGCTGAGGAAAAAAGTAATGATCATCGGATGAAAAGTGGCGTTGTGTGATGCGGTCTAAAGTCGCATGTAATGCAGCTCTAGGCTACTACTAGTTTTTCAATAACCTTTTTAGGACAGAACTATGCGCATGCTACACGTATACTTGAATATCCCTGTCGATGTACTCGTCTGTTTTGTGTGTGTGAACAACAAATGAGCAGTGCAATATAACATTATAGGGATTACGTGAAAGGCATGACTCTTTCTGCACAATCAAACAGATAGATGAATTCCGTTACTTTATATTTAAAACCATAACCATAGAGCTTTACTCTTCTACGTTCAAAGTTCTCTTTTTTTTTTTTCGGTTACCGCATCCACAGATAAATGAACAAGCCTTCTCTGGTCAACAGATTATTAAAAGTATTGAAGCTGTGAATTAGAGAGTGCAAGTTTAACTGATTCTATTTTCAAACCCCCCTTGACGAGAGTGGTCTCTTCCGTGTGTAGGTAACTCTAACGTTTCAAGCGTCAAAGTCAACTGGATGGAGTTCTGCTACAGGCTGTGTTGCTGCTAGAGATTTCATTTGTCCAAAATCCAAAGTACCTTTAAAACCTTCTTTATTTTTATTGTATTTTTACAAATGTGGTCTGGGTTCGTTTAGGTTAGCTCAGTAGAAGTAGACGTGACTCCTTGTACAAATTGACAAATGGGTTTTTAGACGAACGTGGTTTCCCATACGCTTGCGAGTGCAACGGCACGACCTCGTCTTGAAGTTGTCCATCTCTCGTTGAGACTAAATGGTGGCAACTTGACTTGATATTTAGTAATACTCGCACGGTGAATTTGGTACTAGAGAACGTCCACTCGTCTGTACGCTTGACTTGATATTTCTTATTACTCACACTAATCTGTTCGCAGCCTTTGTGTTAACCGTTTGGGAATTAAACCTTAAAGCTTTCACTAGAACATAACTTCAAACTTAACTTTTCATAAAGTTTTGAGATTAATTTTACCTTATCAAAGTTAAAATGTCTGTTAATTAGGATGATGCAATATTTTTTTATAATTTTTAAAAATTTATTAATAGACCCAAATGTTACATATAGATCATATTATACTATGTTGATTTTATTAACAGAATTTAAGAAAATAAGTTTTATTTATTTATTTATGAAATTAATATATCATTATTTTACACGTAACAGCGAGTTCTGTCAACAAAATTTAAAAAATATAAAAAGTATCATCTTAATAAACATAACACTTCATTATAAATTCCAAGTATTGAGGTTAAAATTAAATTTTTTTACTGTAGTATTCAGTTGTTTTTTTTTCAGTTTATGTTTTTCTGTCAATTGAAAACAAATTTATGTTTGTTGTTAATATGAATTATAGTTATGTTTTTATCACAGATAATAATTATATTTTAGATAAAACTTAAAAATAATTTTTTAATTTAATAAATTTATTTTAGTCTCTTATACAATACTTATTAACAAATTATTTTATTTTTTAAAATAAATAATTTTTATTTTTATTTATAAATTAATTTTATTTTAAGTATATTTTAATTATTAAATCAAAATTTATTTCAAATTTACATATTTTGAAGATATTTTAAATTTAATTAAAAAAATTAAATAAAATTATTAAGTAAAATTAATTTATGCATAATTCGTATTAATAATTAATTAAATATATAATATTAAATTAAATTATTTATAATTTTATTAATAATTAATATATTTAGTTAATATTAAATCATAATATGAAAAAACAGAGATATAACTTGAAAATGGAAAAAAAGACAAGTTTTTTTTTCAAAATTTTAAAAAATAAAAACATTTGGCTTAAAACATTTTGAAAGCATCCAGTCTCAAGACACTATTTATCAGCTCCAACTTTTGTTTTCACTCTACATTGAGTACAAAAGAGTAAAAGCGAGGCCTAAGCAGTGGGCCTTGGGGTTAAGACCCCATATACTTCCTCAGAAAGGAGTTCAAGGCATTTTGAAGGAGTCAAGATTCTATGTCCAATATTATGGTATTTTATTGTGTCCAATAAATCTCAACTATTTATTTATGTGGGTCTCGCATGAGACTCACGTGAGATCCAAAAAAAAATGCTAGATAAGTAA
>JANVCL010000005.1:7825947-7838540 GCA_026546855.1 Erythroxylum incrassatum | reverse complement strand
TAAAACTAAAAAATAACTTCAAACAAAATGTCTAGCTCTCCTCTTATATTTATATATATAAGAGGAGAGCTAGACATTTTGTTTGAAGTTATTTTTTAGTTTTATTTGTATATATATTTTTTAGTTTCATATATATATATATGAAAGATAAATTAATTAAGCATAATGAAATACATTACTTTCACAAAATTTCTAGGAAAAAGCTAGAATCAGAGACCCCCTTCTTATATATTTGAAAATACTTAATTTTCTCAATGGATATTGATACTTTAAAACCTCCCTTTACATATAAATGGTTGTCCTTGGCTTATGGAGAACAATTAGTAGTCTATAGGATTGCTAATCATAAGTTAATTATCTTATTTTAATGATGGCTAATCATAAGTTAATTAAAATGATGGCTTGTTAGGTTTCAAACAATATAAACAACAGTCCCATATAAACAGCAATTATTTTTACCTTCAATCATCATAATTAAGATCTTGAAAATCATCATCATTAATTACATTATGATTCGACTCTTCATCACTGTTATATTCAGCCAAAGTATCATCATTTTCGTATAATTCATCCCCAATATAGTATTTATCTCTTTCTACGATAAGATTGAGATGTACTTCATCCACTTGTACTATATTAGGATCAACATTTCTCCTATGGAATTATGATATATCTCCCTTATCCAACATTAATCATCACTTACCTTCCATGGCTGATCTTCTTCTTCAAAGTTCTTAGTATCATTCAAACTATCTCTCTTTCTTTATTATCAGTATCTCATTTTCTATTATAAAGCGATTATATGAACATCTGATTGTATATACTATATGTTGTGTTAAGCTTCCTCGAATCTTCAAAAGAACATAGATGGAAATACAGGTAGTGGTAATGTCCTAATGGTTCATACATGATTAGGGAAATCGATTGTTTTAGAACAGTGATCGATTACAAAAACTATATTTGTTCATCGTGACGATAATAGACTTTATTAGTCGAATATGTATATGTTAAAAGTTGACTTCCTAATACCATTTGATTTAGCTTTGATTGTTATATTCTCTTTGCTCTTTAGCTAAAATGCCTAGTACGTGCGGTTTATCTAATACCGTCATCCATACTGGATTTGGGAAATCGTTCATTGTATCTTCAACAAATTTAGTTAAAGCAAAGAAATTGTTGGAAGAGGGTGTTAATTCACCAGACCTTGACGGACAATCTTTAACTGCTTCAATTAATGGCTTGGAACGTGTAAGGAGGGTTCTTGGGAATCCAAACATTTGAAACCCCTTTACCTTTTCTGCCGACCGTAATGTCACTTGGAATCTAAAAAACAATTATTTCTTTTCCTTTCCAATGGAATATTAGGTGTGGAACTTTATTTATTATTTTGTCTATAAGGATTCTTAAACTTCTAATTAACATCTTGCACTACAAGAAAAATGTCGTTTAGCAATAGATATTACCGATAGAAAACGTTTGAATTTCGTCGGTAATATAAATTAGCGATGGAATCAACCGACAGACAAAGACATCGTTAAAACACCTACCGACAGATATTTTATGTAACTATCGGTGAATATATCGATGGTTGGTTGTAACCATCAGTAAATTTACCTACGGACTTTTCCTTTCTGTCGGAATATTTGCCAACAGTATTGGTTATTTTGTCGGTAAAATTTTCGATGGTTATGATTGACCGTTGGTGAGTATACCAACGATTCAACAAATCCTGACGGTAAAGTTGGCGATGGCTGTCAATATTACCGACGGTTACTCTTTGTTCTGTCGATAAATATCTTACATTTTATCAATGATTTGTGGTGTTCCGTCGGTAATTATAATGGATTTGACTGACATACATGTAGTTTCCATCGGTAAATAATTTTTTAAAAAAATTAAAAAAATCTCGACATTAAATTTTATTTCATAATCTTATGATTAATGCATAATTTCAACAGTTATGAATTATCTATGTATAATATTTTGATTTGTTTATATATTTAATTAGTTTAAACAAAAAGTTGATTGATGATATAAAGTTAAAATTATCTTAATTGATAATAAAAACATTATAGTGTACATAATAAGCCTTTGTAATTCAAAGCAAATAACTACAATAATCCTATTGACAATTGTTTACCGCTTACCTATCAAACATTCCTTGTTCGTCATTTTCACGTAAGTGTTTGTTTTCTCGTGTCACTAACTAGGATTAGGCCATGGGTTGTTGCGTTTGAAACAAAAGGAGTAGGCCAAAGTACATAATGGCAAACTATCGCTTACATTGTCAAAATAATTACCTTACTTCATATTGGCTATTGATAACTACATACATGATTGATAGATGTGATAAACTAGAGTACAATCATTGCCACAATGCCACTTTAATTATATGAATGTTCACGTAGTCGGTTCATATAATCAATTATCTTCCTTTTCTATATGGTTTGATATGTAGGAAAGGAAGTTACGTTTTACTCCTACATAGCCTTTCCTTTCTTTTACTCCTACAGTCTTCAAATTATTGTTTGATTATGTTATTGATTAATATTAAGTTACTATCATAAATTGATAATTTTAAATTGTTTATATTAAATAATAAATAGTTGTTTAAATTTACTAAGAACAAGTTAACACCTCCTCTTGAATGCTATTAAAGACTAGCAATAAGTACAAAATAACATTGGTACATTCTTCTGCATCTCAATTCCATCTTCTTTATCTTATGTTGTTGTTCATCTCAGTTGTATTTACCATTTCCTTGTTAAGTATACTAGTCCCTCTATACTTTGTTAAACATGTACTTCTCACACTAGTCTCCAAGTTTAGAGAGAGAGAAATGACAATAATAGATATCAATATCAAAACAAGAGTGAGATATGTCATTAATATAATCTTCAGTTGCTTGTTGGCATTCATAGCGAGCTTAAGTTTATAGTCCACTTGCTTTATTTTCCCCTCTAACTCAATTTTCTTCAAATGTTCTTCTTTTTTTAGCCTTCTAATATCTCCCTCACACACTTCTCTGTCTTCAATTATCCTTTATAATTCATAATTACTTACCATATTTCAATATTTATATGTAGTATTATTTTATTGCTCATAAATGTTAATGATTAAGAATAGTAGTCAACTTAAATTTATGATATTTTGATCTTATTAACATTAAAATTTTAGGTATGTTTATCTTTTTATGTCCAAAAAATATTTACTTTCCAACATTTCAATTACCTATCATGCATGTGTTTTTCAATAATATATTCAAAACTTTGAAAACATTTTACAATTTTTAGATTTAAGAATAGTATTCAACGTAAATTTATTATTTTTATCTTATTATTATTAAAAGTTTATGTATGTTTATCTTATTATTATTAAAAGTTTATGTATTTTTAGCTTGTTATATCCCAAAAGATAATTTTTAGTGTTTTAATGCATTAACTATATATATATATATATAGTTAAACAAATTTATAAAGAAGGCAAATGAAAAATATGAAAAATTGTATATAAATGTCAATTATAATTAACCTTAGGATTATTAAGTACACTTACTATTAAAAAATTATCAAATTAACATAATTAATTATAAATTTTTAATAATGACTTTTGGCGGCGAATTAAAGGTTTTGTCGCAAAAAGTTTACCTTTGGCAACGAATTTCGCAAAAAGTTCGTGTTTTTTGTGACGTTTACAATTCTCGTTGCCAAACACACATCCTTTGGCGACGAAGTTTGAAAACCGCCACAAAATTAGATGTTTGTTACGATAACTCTAGTAGATCATCGCTAAATAAACTGCTTCAGTGACGATATTATGTAACATTGCCAAAACCATGACTTTGTGCGATGATTTTGAAATCTGTCACCCAAAGTTCACATTTAATGATGATTTTCAATTTGTCGCCAAAGAAAACGTAGTTAATAGTTGTTCTATTGTAGTGTATTATGAGACATTAATGAAGAGTGTGAGTCGGATTTCATTAAGTGTACTGTAGGTTGAAAGAAAAAAATATAATTGTATAATCAATTTAGAGTATATAGATCACAAATACAAACTAATTAAGCTAAAAATTAAGCATGTCTCATAATCAAACACAAAGCAAAATTCATAACTATATGAATAGCAAAAGATTTCAAATAGTAAATTATGATGTATATTACGGCTATGAGTAATTATAATAATTATAGATAATAAGAAAACATTATAAATTAATATTTTTTAAAAAGGGGACTGAAAAGTTAAACTAATAAAACAAGAGGTTTAAGTTTTAAAAGATTCAATTGATGTTAGCGTGTTATAAATTTAGTAGATTAAATAAATTTTAAATTTTTTTAAAAATGATTAAAGAAGATTATTCTTACCTATCAAAAAATTTAAAGTTTAATTGAAAAATGAGTCTATTAAATGAAAATTAATCAACTTACTTTGGTTTATAAAAATTATTATTTTTTCAAAATTAATCGATTAATTAATAAACTGATAAGTTTTTAACAACAAAGATTATTAAACTAAATTGAACTGAAAGGTTAAAAAATGAATCGAAAAATTGACCTGTTCAAGATTTTTTTCCATAAAACTAGCCAAATTGATTCGATTTTTAAAATATTGAATTTTATCGTTATCTAATTAACAGTGTGATATCATACTAAAACTAACAATTTTTTTTAGGGGGAATCAAACCATTTCACTAACTCAAAAGCAGTAGGCAATACAAAACGGAGGGGAATCGAAAAACATAAATTCAGAAAAGGAAGAAAAATGACGAGCTAACTTGTGGGCTAAGACATTAGATTGACGACTTAGCCAAGCAACTTGGATATCTTGCCTTTGTGCTAACAACAACTTGCAATCCTGAATAATCGAACTATACTCAAACCAGTCCGGATCAGTATTAAGAACGAAGAAGACTAAACTCTGAGCATCAGTGTAGACAACATCACTACCCAAACAACGCATGCTCACTTGCTCCAAAGCAGTCCGCAACGCCAATGCTGCAGCCACCCGCGGAGAGTAGAAGCCGAATCGCAAGGAAGAAAAAGCATGAAGAAACGTTCCTCCGCAGAACAAGTAACAGAACTAGTTCCCATGCAATGAGAAGCATCGAAAATTGCAGCATCAGTAAAGCACTTCCAACTATGGGTAGAAGAGGCAGCAATAGTCGGTGTCGGAGCACATGAACGACGTAGCTGTTGGAGACGACGATATTGAGCAGCGGACCACTCACGCAAGTAATCAGTGGCGTGGTGCAAAATGACTCCAGGTGGAACACTACGATGATTCCAAACAGCCTCATTTTGAGCCTACCACAACCGCCAACAGAGCATAGCAAATTCCTCGAGAACCGAGAGATCATGAACCTGAAAAAGAGCCGAAAAACAGGTGGTGAATGGCAATGACAAAGAAACACCTCCACGACCCCAAAGCTGCCAAACATCAACCGTAACAGTGCATCGAAGAAGGACATGATCGACATCTTCCACCAACGAACCACACCCACACGCTGCACCCACATTCATACCACACTGCAACAAACGACCCCGTGTCGGTAACAAATTACGCAAAGCTCGCCACAAAAATTCATGAACCTTTGGTGGAACTTGTAATTTCCAGACTAACTTCCAATCGATGCCTGTAATGACCTCAGCAGTGCAATTCCATTGAGAAGCAACATAGTAGCCCTACTTGACAGTGTAAACTCCACGCTTGTCGTAATGCCAAATCTACTGATCAGGAGCAGAAGAAGAGACGAGGATGGACAATACAACCTACGCATCATCATCACTAAACAAGGTTCGAACCTTATCAATGTCCCAACGTTTAGAAGAGCTACTCGCAAATCAGAAGGATTGTGATTGGAAGCGGAAGAAACAGTAAAAGCAAAATCTCTTGGCAGCCACGAATCACGCCAAACTCTAACATCAGCACCATTACCAATGCGCCAACGAAGGCCTGCTTTTAACACCGAAGACGCGTGGTGAATACCCCGCCACGTAAAACTTGGATTATAACCTAAACGAGCGGATAGAAAATCGCCGTGTGGGAAGTACTTAGCGCGCAAAAGTCGATAGATAAGTGAATCTGGGGAAGACATAAGACGCCAACCCTGCTTGGTAAGCATAGCAAGGTTGAAGCAACGCAAATTCCTGAACCCAAGACCCCCATCCCTCTTCTTTTCACATAGACGGTCCCATCAAAGCCAATGTATTTTATGAGCACCATCAGCTTTCGTACCCACCAAAACGAGTTCATCATTCGTTGCAACTCATCACACAAAGAAATTGGAAGCATAAAAACGCTCATACAGTATGCAGGAATAGCTTGAGCAACTGCCTTTACTAAAATCTCTTTACCTACACGAGATAAAACTTATTCTTCCAATTCTGAATGCAGCGCCACAACTTATCTCGAAGAAAAGCAAAGATTGCCTTCTTGTTGCTACCAACCAGAGATGGCAACCCCAAGTAATGACTATGGTCGAGGGGTGTATGAACATCAAGAATATTTGATAAGATGACCTTTTGTACCTCAAAGACATTAGAACTATAAAAGATACCCGACTTTCGTAAATTCACCGCCTGACCAGATGCTCGTTCGTAGACCTGAAGTAACCTACAAATTTCATGACATTGAGGCTCGGTAAGACTAACAATTACTAAGCATAAAAAATGACAAAGTGCTCAATTTATTTCAAAAGGAAAAAATTAAAAACCTATCTCTAGGTAAAAATGGCAAAGTGCTCAATTAATTCTCATATATTGAATTTCTATTTGGGTTCCTTCAATGTTTATTGACGTGGACGTTTTAATATTTATAAGTAGAATTACGATTACCACCTCAAACTTAAAGTTCTACTAGATACGCTTGTTTGAGGAATTAATTTTCACCATTGTAACCTTCCCTTCTCTCTTCTTCACCATCTCTTACACATAAGTCAAGCTCCATTTCTCTACTTAATTAGGGTGCATTTTCTTTTGTTCTCACTTTTGAAGCCACTCGATAGAAAATGTGTTCCACTAGCAATTTTCTTTCACTTATTTGTTAAAACTATTTTCGTGAGTATTGTCTTCCCTCTTTTAAGTAAACAATCTTATGATAAAAAAATTTTCATTAGAGATATGTGACCCCTATTCTTGTCATTGATTATGGAAGTGTATAATTCCTAAAAGTAATTTCATTTTTTATAAATCTATTGCATCCGTTTTCAGAACAATTTTATTTGTTATGGATCTATCGGAAACAACTTTTCTATAAGTTATAGGTATGGTTGCGCACTTTTGAACTTCCCTAATCTTTGTATTTCAGTAAGATTTTTACTGCGACATTGATGTTATTGTTGTTGTATAAATCTATTGCATATGATCTTGATCTTTATTTTCCTTATCTTTTTTATTTGACTGCATGCGATATTAATTATAATTGTATGAATTTCCTATTCATTATGGAGAATCACTCGTATGGTTTTTCTATAATTCTATTATTATGATCTTATAAGTAATAATTAACTATTTTTGATTTAGGATTAGTGATGAAACTCCCTTTTAAAACGATTGTTATATTCAAGTTATGAGTATGGTTTTCACTTGTCTTTTTTCATTTAATCTAATAATATCTTTTATTATATTTTAAAATGCATTGCATTGTCAAATGATATTATATATTATGATATTTTCTTTGAACTTTAATATAAAAGATATAGAGAATGTTAACATTATAGACTAATTGAATGTTGAAAAATTAATTATTGATAAATGATTATTTGACTATATTTATATACTCATATTTAATGAGCTTTGTTTGCTATTTGATAATTTAAAAGTAATTTTTAGTGCTTAATTCGTTGTAAGTGTATTTGTAGGTGATAATTGCCTTTTTGAACCAAAAGGAGAAGAATTTAGATGAAATCATGACATAAAACGAAGATTTGAAGGAACTTGTTCATACACGAATGTGTATGTTGCCAATATAAGTCTCTCTGCCAGTGTAAAATCACGAATTCAAGTGTTTTTGAAGATACATGATCACATACACATTCGTGTAAGTGACCATATATGTCCTAGAAAGCCTAAGTTTTACTATAAATGGACATTATCGGACACAAATGAAGAGGAGGCTAGTTTAGAAGCATTTTTTAGTCGTAAGAAAGATAAAGAAGAGGCAATTTTGAACAGAGGACAAGGAAAACACGAAGATTTCATCATAAGATCCGATAGATATCATCATTTAATCTAAATTGTAAGAAGATTCATTAGAGATAAAGGGAGATTTAGAATACAATTTCTTTTATTTCTATTTGTTCTTCTGAATATTTGTTATTTTTTTCTTTTCCATGTATAGGAACTAAATTGTTTAGCTTAGGATTTAGTTCTTAAGCGTGATGATAAGTTGTGATGATAATATGATTTAATATTTAATTCAATGTTGTTTTACTGATTGATTTATTATGATTAAATTATGTGTTATACTCTTGAACTAATATATCCAAACTATTAGTCCATTATTTGATTTCATATGATTGAGATTGATAAATCCTTTTGTGTGATTAGATCTACCTTAATTGGAAGGAATTACATGTAAACTTAGAGATAGGTCGACATAAATCCTCTGAATTAGGATCAAACTTAATAGTGAAATTCATGAATCAATAATGCAATCTCAAGGGTTTTAACTAGAAAGAGATTTCAATTAATCAACTAAAGATTAGTTGTTAATAGTCTTGAGAAAGATATTAACAGAAGATGGAAATTTTCACTGTCCAATAATTAATACTTTAATTGCATGATAAGGTATTTAAGAATTCTTAAGGAGATTCATCACTTAGGTATTACTTATTTGATATTGATTTTTTGTAGTATTTTTCTTATTTGAGTTTATTATTGTGTCAATCCTAGTTTAATTTGTTTAATTTTTAATTAAATCCACAACATAACTCGATAGTTAGATAATAGAAAAAAGGTTAATACTAGTACTTATAATCCTTGTGGGATCGACCTGTACTTATTAGTGATAGCTACAACTATACCATACACTTGCGGTTAAAACTAAAAAGTCTTTATAAGCATAGAAATTCCTCTCTCTTCAAACATTCTACCGTAAAACATTTAGTTATATTGAATATTTCTATCAGATACTTGAGAAGACGAAAAATAACTTCAAGCTAGATCAACCTTATCACAAGCAAAGGATGATAAGCTTGATAAACCTTTTTTTTTATGATTCTATATTTTCCATTATAATTTTACCCTAAAAATACAAGAAAAATGGTTTACGTATGTTTTCATTATCAAAATCATTAAATGTATAATCATTAAATTTAAAGATCAATAATTCTTAATGCTTTCTTTTTTATTTCAGAATTAGAAAAGAAAGGTAACAAGCTAATTCAACAAACAATAAAAAATGGTAAAGAGAGAAAACAAACATATTAAATTCCATTGATTATTAAACACTTACAATTATTATTACCAAAAGAAAATAGCTTAATTACTAAGGTGAACCACACAACTACTTAAACATTAATTTTTTGTTAGAATTAAAACAAAGGATGATTTTATCGCTTGCCTAAGTAAAACATGTCATCTATTATTCCCTAGTTTCTTTCTATTTAAAGAGGAATTAATAACTTATCTTTCTGATCCAAGAATGTGTAGGGCTACTTAATTGACCAATTGATTGCTTCCATTGGACCAATAATAGTTGAGTACTAGCTTGATCCTATAAAAACAATAATTGCTTATGTATATTATTACATGGATAACATCCAAGGCCTAAAGGAAGAAGTAGAAAAGTTAGTGCTTGTCAGTGAGAGGATACAACGTATGGTTGATGATGCTAGAAAAAATAGGGAAGAATTGGAAGCTAATTTCAGGAAGTGACTAAAAATAGTGCATGATATTATAAAAGAAGCATTTATATATTAAATAGAGAAAAGATCATTTGTTGACTCCCCACACTCTCGTAAGGCCTCAATGTATTGTGGATAAAAGTAGATGAATGTTGGTTTCATGCTTTCCATTTCCAAGTTTCACAGTTTTTGTTCATCATTAAGAAGTTATATAACCATGATAATGTGAATAGTTGAAAATAAGCTAAAATAAGAAGTTCTATCAACAGAATTTTTATGAAAGTGTGGCTTTAGAAGACATACGCAAATTAACATTATAAATCATTTAAGGAGATTTTCATTACGAACATAATTTAAGAGAGAAGCTAAAAAAGGATAACAAAGTTTTAATTATTCTAGATGATATATAGGTTAGCATTAATTTAGAGGCATGCAAATGGAGTTTCTTATGCAAATTGTAAAATATTATTAACATCAAGAAGTTTAGAGGTATTATCCACTAAGATGAATGAATACTCAGAAAAACTTTAGAGTGTGAGGATTACCTTATAAAGATACATGGGATCTTTTCAAGGAGATAGCAGGTGTCTTGAGCTGTATTATACAACAACTGAGATAACCAAAGAATGCGTTGGCTTGTAGGTAACAATTGTATGTTATCCATTAGTTTTCTTTTTGATGGGTCGTGTCTGTTCATTTTGAAACCTCATGTCCTTACACTTAAACCGTCACGTCCTTCTGTAGTTTTGATGGAAGACAACAAGAAATATAAGGAGATTGGGTCCCTAGGCTTAGCATTATTCTGCATACACCATCTCTTGCATTTGCTAAAAGCTTAGAAAAGCTCTCTCGTATTTATCCGAGATCTCTCAACATCAATGGCAGGAGGTATGTAATAACACTCCGCATTTTCATTTTTCTACAACAGACGTGTATATAGATTATTATCATGTCTAACAGTTGGTATCAGAGCAAAACTTTTCTCTGCCTTGATGTAATTAATTTTCTGTAATTATATGCGTGACTGGGTGTTTTTTCTGTTGCATATAATGATGTTGGAGGAGTCATTGTACTGTGCAAAATGTAATTCTGCTTAAATGGCTTTTAAATCATTAAAAATAGAGTTTAAGAAGCTAAGATATAGTTGGTTTTGTAATATGGGTTGGATGCGGGTCAAGTCGACCCGTCAAGAGGTTGAAGATGACGAATCCTGCGTTTTTCATTCTTTGCTAAATTACAAATTATCAACATGGCCCACCATGTGTGCGTAAATTGTTAGTGCATTGACACTGCTCGACTTTTGAAAGTTCAAAACCTTTTAATGTAGGCCATTATTTGCAAAGTTTTGAATAAAGGATGCAGAAAACCTTGTTTTCGTGGGCAAGCTTTAGTTAAGCATAACCTTTCTTACCCAACATCTTTTCATGGGACCCACAGATGTTGACTTGGTCATTGCTTTAAATTTGTGTTTGTTTTCAATGTTCCCTCATATATGTGAGAGGAAACACAACAAACTAAGTATCGTGGGACCATCTTAGGAAAAGAATTTGTAAACTCCAAAAATTGTTTTAATTTAAGCTTTATATGTAAAGCATAAGCATCATTTCTGGAACAATCACTCCAATCATTTGTAACGTGCGTTAAAGAATAAATGGTATATATTTTGCATTGAAAGTGGTCCATTTTTATATTATTTTAATATTTTGGTTTTAACTTTGCAATATTAGTCCAATTTTATTAAATTACATGATTTACATCATTGTTTGATTTTAAATTCATGTATATATATTTATTTTTATGCAAATATATGATATTGATTCATTATAATAAATTGGAAAGGATTATGTAGAACCTTTATAATTCATAGTTTTGCATAAAATGAGGTGTGATGTGATCAATATAGTTTTAATTAGTTGAAGATTAGCCACAACATCTTTGATTAATTAAAAATATATATTATGTGTTATGGATCACATCTGGTAAAATGACACAAATCGTAATTAATTATATTTAAATATAACAAATTTTATCCCATAGGAAGATTTATTATATTTGCATGATTAATTGTGATGGAATAACAAATTGTCTTTTTCTTAATTTACCCATAGGTATTAAGAAAAAGAATATAATTTGATAGTTTCATCATAAAGAGTATGTGTGAATCTTTTAATTAAAGCTTAGCCCACAAGCAGATTTAATTGTTATATGATTCATATATGAAATATGATTGCATATTTTAATATTGGTAAAACATGATACATGTTTCTTTGCTTTAATAAATTTAGTGACATAAGCATGTATTTTGAATTTTGTGCAGTTATTCGACCTGTGAATTTTTTTAATATTCAATGTGATATTCCCAAATTGAATGGTGATAACTATAAAATATAGAAAGAGAGGATTCTACCCCGATTAGGGTGTATGGACATTGATTATGCTATCTGAAAAGATGAATCACCTGTACCTATTGGAACTAGCACTCAAGCTGAAATTGCTCTTTATGAACGTTGAGAGTGATCTAATCACCTCAACATGATGTATATAAAGACCAAATTTACCCTAGTATTCGTGGTTCTATTTGTAGCGCCTCCTTATCATAGAGTACCCACCGGAACGCCCGTAGGTCACTCCGATACATAGCCTACGATAAGAGACCACTACTGACAACCACTGCTAAACTCCCCATGGCATCACAATCATAAAGCAGTAATAAGAAATTGACAACTTTTTAAAACCAAACTAGATTTCA
>JANVCL010000005.1:7808163-7825847 GCA_026546855.1 Erythroxylum incrassatum | reverse complement strand
TACAGTACAACTGTATAATATACCAATATGGACTATTTTGCAATTTTTAAAAATTTTAGGGACTATTTCATAAATTTAAAAAAAATTCGAAACGGTATTCGGTACTGACCGATACTAGTACAGTTCCGTTCCGTTCCAAAGTTTAATCTTGTACTGAATCTGGTACGGTATTCATAACTTTGGTTGTTTATAAACATTTCAGACTTGATAATTAATGAACTTAAATATATTATGGTTCTCAAGTATTAGAAGATATTATGTGGGATTCAGACTATAAGGTACATTTTCCCAATTAGCTACAGATTTCAAAATAAATAATGCTTTTCAAACTTCCGTCAGAGAATAACTGGTATCATGATTTGGTCGCACTCGAGGCATTATATTTATATCTCATAAATAAGAAAAGAAATAGAATGCACGTGTTATCGCTGTGCTTGGATTGGGAACTCCACTAAGGCTAGCATTGGAATTCGGTCGTGAGTGGAATTTTAGGAGAGAGTGGCACAAAAGGTTGATGTCAAGGTTAATATTGGGTATCATCCTACTTTATAAGTATGTTTGCATATAATGCACGAGGGAAGTGATAAATGAATGTTGTTGTGCGACGTGTATAAATTTAAACTTTAGTCTTTTACTGACAAAGTTGCGAAATATGGCTAGCATAATCTCTGTGATATATCAATGTACTATTGTTGGCGGTGGTACAAACTACGACGTTGTCATTCCTGGTGGAGCAGCTGTCATAGCAGTGGTGGTTGATAGGTAGAGGTATTGAATAATTTTGTCCTTTTTTATTATGTTGGACAACTATTAATTGTAATTTTTGATTTTATTAATAACTTATCAGTTAAGTTACATAATTTGATCTAGATAAAGGTAATAAAGTGGTCCAATAAATGATCTAAATCAATGAGTCTAAGTCTAGGAGAAAAATGGATCCCGATTAATGTGAACTAGACTCATATTGAGCTTATGATGGAGAAGTCCGATATAGAAGCTATATATAAAGGTTGAGGTCTCTTACAGTTGCTCATATCATTCGTAAGCATATGGATCCTCTGACCTGTTAAAAGCGCTTACGTTTTGAGAAAACTGTAGAAAGATGTTAATCACGTGTTGGTGCACTTTTTTGTGAAGGTCCTGAGATATTGGAGCTCGTTTTGGACACAAAAACTGCTTTGAAAGTCAAGATAGAATCGAAATCAAATATTCCACATTTCCTTCATTTTTAACCCTTTCATAAACGATTTGGGACACATAATAATATCTATGCTACGTGTTACACGTTGTATCAGAGTAGTTACGTAATCGAGTTGCCGAAAACAAAAGTTTTTCAGTTTTCATTAGTTTTGGAATCGGTTTATGATTACATAAAAGTGGTATACATAAGGCTAGATATGAAAAATAGGTCAAAAACGGGCCAAATAGTGTGAAAAAATGATCCCAATATCACCGAAACAAGCGTCTGACGGTGCTTCGGTAGCTGTCATAAGGTGCTTTGGTTGGTACGAGCAACTTCCTACATGACTCTACGGGGTGACGGAAGCGTGTGGCACGTGCAACGCACATGCCTCATGTGACCCTTTCTCCCACAGGCGCGGGACTACTGGCGCGTGTAACCCCGACACATAGACGGTAGCGATTCGGACATGCTGTACAATGAAGCGCGTATACACTTGGTGGGCACGTGTGTCATTAAGCGAGCGTGCAACACACGCGTGCCCTTTGCTACATACAAGCGTGACATCTGCTAATGTGATACTGACGTCAACACCAGAAATTAATTTTTTTTTAGAATTCTCATAAAGTTGCCTCAGGCCCTTTTGGGTCAGTTTGTGGGTCGGGGGAATTTTTTAAATGATTTTACAATTTTATGGATTTATTATATAGATAATTTGATCTGAAAAACAATTTTAAAGCTTTTTAAAGCTGATTTTGAGTGCATTTTCGTGCTCCGAATTACACATAAGAGAGACACTTAAGGTTTCGTGTCTCGTGTGGTAAGTTCAGTATTTGGGAAAGTACGATAGTCACTCTCATTGAGAATTTTTAAATAAAAGTCTCAAATAAATTTTAAAGACAATGTTTTCAATACTAATATATGATTACATGACTGTGCACTTGGTTTTTGCATTTATAACTGATTTTCACATACATTATGCCCGTATAGAATGTGAGGATGACATAAACATGTATCCCTTGTATTTGTGGACTTTCTAGGGTACTAATGAGGATTTGTCACCAAAGTGGCCTTTCAAGTTAGTATTTTGGATTGTTCTTCTCACATATTAAGGGATGTCTCTAGCCTTATGTTTGGTTACTCTGACCAAAGGTGTTGGCCGCCTTACATAGGATTTTGAGATGTTCATAAAGGCATTAGATGGAGAAAAGTCGTTGCTTAAATGATCTATGCACCCAAAGATGGTAGTATTATGAGAGTTGATAGTTTGTACTCTGATCGCTTTTTATGTGATGGTTTAATTGCACATATTATTTATTTAGCCCAAAGATGTTTCATAATATGTGCGATTGGATTCTTGGTATAGATACAGCTTTAATGCTTTAAGTATCATTGTTATCCTACATTTATACTGATCTTTACATTTTCTTTTCTACTTGCAGTTACCTTTTCCATAAACAACAATGGTTTCACGATTGAGACCTTAAATGGTTTCAATTTCAAGAAGTGGAAGAAAGATGTTGAGTTTACCCTAGAGATGGCTGGCGTCAACATGGCGATGTATATTAAAAGACCTTCTCCATTTACTAATATCAACTCAGAAGCTAATAAAGCAGCTATGACAATCTGAGAGTGGTCAAATAAGATGTGTTATTTGACCATCAAGAGGTCGATCGCAGATCATCTGCTAAGTAGATTACCAGATACAATCATAGCAAAGGAGTTTATGGATAGCATTTTCTAGAGGTATAAGGTGTCTTCTCATATGGAGCAGAGCACTTTGACTAAAGAGATATTCTTTAAAAGGTATACAGGAGAAGGAGGCATTAGAGAGTACATTATCAGGATAGTTCTCCTTCAGAGTAAGCTAAAGGCACTTGATGTACCTATTCCTGACATGCTCATAGTGTACCAGGCACTTAATGCTCTCCCATGAGAGTTTGAGATGTTGGCGACATCCTACATCTCTCAAAATGAGGCCTGGGACATCAATGCCCTGATTTCTCGGTGTGTTGCAGCTGAGGAGAAGATTAAAAGTTCTCCTCATACAGCCCTGTATGTAGCTGCCAAAGGTCAAGGGAAGGCTAAACCCCAACAGCCTAAGGTTAGGTAAGAAACTCAAACCCTTTCCACAGATTCAGATTGAACAATTCAGCATTGCTAAGGGCCCACATGACATAAAGAGTATGAGGTGCTTCTTCTGTAAGAAGAAGGGGCATAGGAAGGCCGATTGCCCGAAGTACAAGCTGTGGAAGGTTAAGCATGAACTGTCAGGTAACTTCTCGGCCTATATGATTAATGAATCCAATGTAGCTATAACCACGTCAAGTTCTTGATGGTTAGATAGTAGAGCTTTTAATCATATTGCTTCCACAATGTAGGAGTTCAGATCCAGGAGAAGGCCTACTAAAGGAGGGGAGAAGCTGATAGTCGACAAAAATGAAGAGGTGGATGTTTTGTTTGTAGGAGATGTATGATTGAACCTCGATACGGGGTTTTTATTGGTTTTACAAGACACTTTTTATATACCGCCTTTTAGACGGAAATTAATCTCTATATCAGTTTTGGATAAAGAGGGATATCGTTTTGTATTTGACACTTAGTTGTAAATATTTATATCAATATAAGACATTTTGAAACTGCCTTTTTACCCTATGGATTATGTAGAATGTGTCTTACTCCTAACGAAATGTATATCTCTTCTTATGTTGCCGAACCTGTTACTCAAAAGAGAGCCTTCATAAAGGAAACATCGTACATGTTATGGCATAAACGTGTTGCCTACATTTCCAGGGAGAGGGTTGAGAGATTGATAAAGGATAATATTCTCCCAACTCTGGACTTCAGTGATCTGGAAATATGTATCGATTGTTGTAGGGGTAAGTTAACCAAGATAAAGAAAAAGGGGTCAACTCATGCTTATGATTTATTGGACCTCATACATACAGACGTTAATGGTCCCTATACAGTCACGTTATACAATGCTAGATATTTTCTGATGTTTATAGATGATTATTCTCGTTATGGCTATATGTTCTTGCTTGAGGAAAAGTCTGAAGTTCTAGATAAGTTCAATATCTTTAAGACTGAGGTTGAGAACCAGTTGGAAAAATCAATAAAGGTTGTCAGATCTGAAAAGGGAGGGCAATACTATAGCGGACATGGATTGCAGCACAAGAAAAGGGTCTGTTTGCCATGTATTTGAAATCAGTTGGAATAGTGACTCAGTTCACTATGCCAGGTAGTCCTAAGCAAAATAGTGTGGCTGAAAGGCGCAATTGCACCCTAAAGGACATGATGAGGTCAATGTAGAGCATGAATAACCTACACGAATGCCTTTGGAGTGAAGCCAACAAGACAACATTGTATATCTTGAATAGAGTCCCAAGTAAGTCAGTAACAAAGACACCTTTTGAACTCTGGGTTGGTAGGAAGCCAAGCCTTGCACACATTCGTGTATGGAGCTGTCATACTAAGGTAAGGTTATATAATCCTTATGAGAGTAAATTGCAACCTTGTTCCACTCGTTGTTGTTTAGTAGGTTATCCCGACCACTTTAAAGGCTACAAATTTTACTGTAGAGAAAGAGGGGCTAAAATAATGAAATTACAGATGGCTAAGTTTCTAGAATACAATGTCCATGATGAAGGAGGATCTTCACCTCCTCCAGGAGATAGCAAGATAGATACTACAGTTATTTCGTATCTGCCTCTCATACAGTCAAGTCCAGTGTATAAAGGTGTGAGTACCATACCTATGCAGGCACAGGGACCTATACCTGTTCAGGAAGAGGTTTCTGAGATATAAGAACCTATGCAGTTACACAGATCCACTAGAGAGTGGCAACTTGCTAACTCATCAGATTACATAGCCTATTTGGGTGAACGAGACTATGATATAGGACATATTATGGATCCAGTTACTTTTACAGAAATCGTTTCTGAACCCCATGTGGATTTATGGTAGGAAGCAATAAAGGATGAGATGCAATATATGAGGTATAATAAAGTATGAGAGCCTGTTTATTTTCCTTAACATTACAGGCTTGTCAGTTGCAAATGACTATTTAAGACCACGAAGGACACACAGGGTCAAGTTGAGCGGTTTAAGGTGCGTTTGGTTATCAGGGGATTCACTCAGAGAGAAGGAGTTGACTTCAATGTTACCTTCTCTCCTATATCCTAGAAGGATGCATTTAGAGTGATTATGACAATAGTAGCTCATTAAGATATGGAGTTACATTATGTGAACATTAAAATTGATTTCCTAAATGGTGACCTTTAAGTGGAGGTCTATATGGAGCAACTTGAAGGATTTCAGGATCAAGATGCAACTGAAAAAGTTTGTAAGTTGACTAAATCAATATACGGTCTAAAACAAACTTCCAGACAATGGTACCTAAAGTTTGATGAGGTTTTAACCTCATTCAGCTTTGTGAAAAATAAAGTTGAAAGATGTTTATACTACAAGGTTAGGGGGAACAAAGTTATCTTCCTATTATTGTACGTGGATGATATCTTACTCGGGTCAAATGATTTGACCATATTGTTGGAGGTAAAGTAACTTTTGGCCAAATATTTTGAAATGAGGAATTTAGGTGAAGCGTCTTTTGTTCTTGGTATACAGATTCACCGGGACAGTTCTCAACACTCATTGAGCCTCTTACAAAAAGCATACATTGAGCAAGTGTTACAAACGTTTAATATGGCTAAATGTAAACATGTTGTAGTACCTATCTCTCATGGCGAGAGATTATCTTTGGCATAGTGTCCAAAGAATGAAGTTGAGAGAGAGGCTATGAGGCATGTCCCGTACTCTAGTGCAATTAGTAGCCTGATGTATGCTCAGGTGTGCATTAGATCGGACATTGCATTTGTTGTTGGATTGTTGGGTTGATATCTGGGTAAACCAAGTGTAAACCATTGAAATGCAGTTAAATGAGTGTTGAGATATATAAAGGGTACTAAGGATTATACGTTGACATACAGAAAAGTCAACGATTTAAACCTCATAGGGTATACAGACTTCGATTTTACTATGTGTCCGGATGATCGTAAATCCACTTCAGGGTACATTTTTATGTTAGCAGATGGTACAGTATCATGGAAGAGTGATAAACAAGCACTGGTAACTTCTTCGACCATGCATGCAAAGTTTGTAACATGTTATGAAGCTGCTACTCAGGCGGTTTGGCTCAGAAACTTGATTTCTGAGTTGTCTATGGTAGATTTGATAGCTAGACCCATTCGGTTATATTGTGATAATCTTGTTGTAGTGTTGTTCAGTAACAATAACAAGAATATCATAGGGTCTAAACATTTAGAGGTCAAATACTTGACCATAAAGGAGACGACAAAGTGGAGCATATCAGGACTGAGGAAATGTTAGCTGATCCATTGACTAAAGGACTTCACCCATTAGTGTTTGTTAAACATATATGTAGTATGGACGTGTTAAGGTCCTTAGACAGCAGTAGTTAAGGATCATTATATTTGTTCCTTAAATGTTTGTACCTTTTAATGTATTATGACATTATGGTTATTTATTAATATAGATAATCTTTTTATCTTCAGTAATAACTGTTCTTGTGTATAATCATAATACATATGAAAGCCTGAAGATTTGTGTTGATCTTAAGCATTTTAAAGGCCATTGGGCATATATAAAAATTGACCTTGGGCCTATGTCAGTTAGACACGTATAATTTAGTACGGATATCCATAAATTTGACATGATATAGGGAGATATAAAGTTTAATCCCATAAAGATTCTCTAATGAGTTTAGCATTTAGTTAGAGAAAACTTTGTTTTCTCTAATGATGTTTAGCATTTGGTAAGAGAAAACAGGATTTCTCTGCTACTAGCATATGCAGTTTAGCATAAAGTTGGAGAAATTAAGATCTACAAACGAAGATGATACATATTAGATCATACAGGTATCATCTTAGTTTACCACAATCTATTTTCCCATTCATGTTAGTAAGGTATTAGATATTCGTGATTATATTAGATCTGTGTCACACATGACATATGTGTTTGATATTTTTCGGTATCGAAAGCCTTGCAGGACGGAATGTTGGACTTTCATTGCCTTTGGATCAAATGGTTTTAATTTTTTAAATCGGTTCCAATATAGTAGCGTAACTTAACCGAGTTTTCAAACTATTTAAACTTGAGTTAAAACTGTAATTAATGATTGTCTAGGGGAGAATGTTGGACAATTTTGTCCATTCTCATTAAGTTGGACAATTGTTAATTATAATTTTTGGTTTTTCAATAACTTATAGGTTAAGTTACGTAATTTGATCCAGATAAAAGTGATAAAGTGGCCCAATAAATGATCTAAATCAATGGGTCGAAGTCCAGGAAGAAAATGAATCCCGATTAATGTGGACCGAACCCATATCGAGCTTGTGATGGGGAAGCCTGATATGGAAGCTATATATAAGGGTTAAGGTCTTCCGCAGTTGCTTATATCATTTGTAAGCATATAGATCATCTCACTCGTTAAGAGCACTTACATATTGAGAAAACTGTAAAAATGCGTTAATTATGAGTCGATGAACGTTTTCCGTGAAGGTCCTAGGAGATTGGAGCTTGTTTTCACCACGAAAACCGCTTCGAAAATGAAAATGGAATTGAAAGCAGGTATTCCACATTTCCTTCATTTTTAACCCTTTTATGAATGATCCGGGACACGTAATAAGGTTTGTGCTACGTGTTACAAGAGGAACTGTATTGAGGTTGTTAGTGTTGAAAGTTATTGTCATCGTCCATTCGGCTTAGGGTTGTCGAATTTGGTTTGTTTTACATCAACTTTTATATATTTTAAAAAATAAACCTCACTTAATTACTTGATAATATTATCTATTTTTAGTTAATAAACAATAAATAATGTGGAGAGAGCTTTACTAACTGGTAAAAGTTGCTCGAATCATAAAAACAAATTCTTTGTAAAAAAATATAAGAGGAATGTTGCATATATCGTTGATTGTGAGTCAAATTCTTAAAAAGCAGAGAACCTTGTGTAGTAGATATGTTGACTTAAATAATAAATAATGGTACGCCAATTTTGATGTAATATTTAATATTTAAATTACAGATATTTAATTTTATCAAAATTTTCATATTTTTAGAATTTGTTTTAAATATTTTAAAATATATTATTTTAATTTGAACGTTAAAAAAGGTTAGAAATTATATTTTAATGAAAATATGGTGTTTTAAAGCACGCTTTAGCGTGACAAGATCTTTCCTCGTGGCAAAAGTATAAGAAAACACGTGTCAGTTGCTTGCCTAAATTTTTCCGTTGCACGAGACAGTGTCAAATCTTTCTAGATTAGACCCACAGCTGATAGCTCGAACTCAGCTGTCATAAGTGTGCGGAAAGGGAAGGAGAGAGATGGGATTGGAGGCAGTGGGTGATCTCGCTCTTTGTCATATTCTTACAAAATTGGGCGGTAAAGACACCGCGAAACTGGCATGTCTTAACAAACGCTTCTTGGCTTGTACAGAGAACGAAACCCTTTGGTCCTTGTTTTGTTTGGAGGATCTTGGTCTTAGGTCTCCTATTGATCCTCAGGGAAGCACTGTCCCTTCGTTTAAGGTACGAAAAATAGGTAGAGTCGTTCGTTTTTCAACCTTTTGAATTATGGGTATTTGTAATTTTATTTTGTTTCTTGAGCTGTATTAGCACCCAGGAATCTTTTGTTTTTGGTGAATTTGGAATTGTACACATGTGTGTCTCACGTGAAGAGCACCACAAAGATTGTAGATTGAAGTCTTTTGTTTAATTATGTTTGAAAATTTTGCTAGAAGATGCTGTCATCTTTATATTTGGTGGTAATAGTTGAGAGTTACCAGTGCGTGTATGCATAAGCGCTTGTTGAAATTCGGCCTTTTGGGTTGTCCTTTCTCCTGCTTGGCGTAGCAGGATGCAGTTCTTCCCCTGTTCTCTGATCCAAGTGTAGTGTCTGTCTAGTTGATTGTATAAGAATCAGCTGCTAAGGTGGAAAACATAGCAAGTGAAGAAATGGTTCTTCTAATTGGAAGACTATTTGATTTCACGTGTGAGGCCTCTAGGCATAGCTGAACTGAAACCACCCAGTTTGGATCACACATCTGACACTTTTACTTTTACTTTATACCACCCAATTTGGATCACACATCTGACATATTTACTTTTACTTTATCTTATATTCTTATGGAGATTCTTCTCTTTAAAATGATATTATAACCTTCTTGATTTATTGAGGCTGCTAGGTATTGTGCAATTCCCTCAACGCATTAGTGTCAATACATGATGTGTTAGATTGATGATTATGGAAAAAGTGAGATGTTGTTCACTCTAAACTATGGTTTAATGTCTATTGTTTTTTTAATCACTATTATCGATCACTATTATTTCCTTTCTATCTACTGTCTATCTTTCTCTTGATATGTAGGCAGCTTATAAATTATGGATGGAAGCTTTTGGCATGTATCCTTGGCCCCTTGTAAAAAGAGTTAAAAGATGTTGGGATAGGATCAGGAGCTGGTTGGCTACAAATTTTCCTGAGGTTGACTCCTCACTTCGAAAGGGTGCTTCAGAGGCTCAGATTGAAGAGTTGGAGAAACTTTTTAAAGTGAAATTGCCTCTTGCCACAAGAATTTTATATAGATTTTGCGATGGTCAAGACATTAGAGGAAAAGCACTGCCATCAAGTGAGTATCGTAGTTTGTTGGGGCTGATTGGTGGTTATTTTGTCTATGGTCACTTGGTTGATGTGTACTTATTACCATTAAGGAAAGTGATTTCAGAAACAAGAGAGATTATACATCATCCTGGATTTTCTGGTTTTTCGAGTAAAAATAAGTACATTCTTGTGGCTGCTTCATCCACATTAAGTAAGAAGTTTTTTTTCCTCAACTGTACGAATGGCCAACTCTATGTTGCTACTGGAAATCTTCTAATGGATGGAGATATGCTTCCATGTGTTCCAAGTGCTTTGATACATTCAGTGCATGATCTTAAAAGTGATAATCAGCAGGATGCCATGTTGCTTTGGCTAGAAGAACATGGCCGCCGCTTGCAAAGTGGGGCTATCAAAATTCGGGAGGAAGCAAGTATGAGGAGTATTTGTCAGTTCCCTGAGGAGCCTCCTTTCTGTTCCACTGCCGTAACTAATGGTGTAAAGGTGAGTAATTAGTGTCCCTTTGTGCATGTTCTGTCATTATGGCATAGATCCTCTATACACTTAGTGCAGCCATATCTTTTTCATTAAAGAGGAAGCAAGGGAAGAGGTTCTCTTTATCTGCCATGTTGGTGTTGAGGTGAACTAGGCACTTGAAACATTTTTTTGTATGCCTAATTTCTGGGGGACTCAAAACACAGAAGATGGTTAATGAGCTGTTTATCTTGACATAAGATTAATGTTGGCATGTATTTATGAAGATTGATTCCTTCAGATGAGTCAACTGGGAAAAAATTGTCCGTCTTGATTATTAAATTCCAGTCATTGTAACTTCCTTTTCCTATTTCTTTCTTCCAAAATTTTTTCTTTTTTAAGACTGAAATATTAGTTCAAAGGTTAATGCAAAATATAAATGGTATGCTTCTCTATTACAAGCTTGGTCTCCAATCTGGCTATTACAAAATCTTTTGTGCATAATTCTTATTTTTGAAATCATATGTCATGGTAAAATTTTTTATCAGGTCCGTGCGTCTTCTGTTTTTATGCCAGAGTTAGCTAACCTCCAGAATAGTTCTCAAAAATACTGGTTTGCGTACTCTATTCGCATGTCTCTTCTACCAGAAGGATGCATCATCAATGGTCAGCATTTTAGTTCTTGCCAATTGCATTGGAGGCATTGGATCATTCGTGCAGATGATGTTGTTGTAGATGATGTTGACGCAGAAGCTGTGATAGGCAAGGTATGGTGCTCAATTTCTTTGTAGATGTGCAATTTAAGATTGCTCTGGGGAATATCATTCCAGTGCCAATAAAATCCTTACTTGGTTCTATAAAATTCATCTACACATTTTAGTGACAGTCAATGATTTCTCCAAGAGTTGAAGTTACCATTTTTTTTCCCCCTGTTTTCCCCTCATAGCTCTAACTTAAGAGTTTTACACAAAAGTTCTGCCGCGAGTAAGGTGAACTATTCATCTCTTTTGGTTCAAGTTGTTCACTGTTACTGTTTTTGTTTAGAACTGCATTAGATTTTAGCCTTCATGTATGCTGCTGCACACGGCTTTTTGTAGGTGTGTGCTTATCTTCCGTTGACGAACCAGATTAGGAAATTTAGTTGATATCTGGGTAAGGTTTTGAATGTAGATAATGTATTTGGAGAATAGAAACCTTAACCAATTCGTATACTTGCTTTTATTAGAACATTTTAGCGATTCTTTCACTCTGTACCTGCTCAGTTTGTGCTCATTATTCCTTACATGGGTGAATTTTGTGAGTCATGTACCAAAAACTAGGAAGTCACCTTTAAATCTGAAACTAGGAGGTGAAATACTAGATTGCTTTCCATGCTATGTTGTATGTGGTAAAGAAAATTAATGAGCACTTGGAATGTTCATCTGCTTATATTCTTGTTCATGCATTTGCAGCACCCTCTTTTGCTTCCAGGGGAGAAGGAGTTTGTATATCAGAGTTGCTCGCATTTACCAACTGCTACTGGTTCCATTGAAGGCTCCTTCAGATTTGTTCCTGGCAGGTATATCATTCATTGGCCAAATATTTTGTGGGACTTACTTCCCAGAAGTGGCAGGGGTAACATCTGTTGATATATGGAAGTAACTTTGCACATATTTGCTGGAACTTAATTTGAATGCCTCTTTAGTACTGCTACCTAGATCGAACATAATTTGGTGTTGTGTTTGTTCCCCCGCCTCCCATTCAGTTTCTAGAATAGGCTTCTTTGATATACCTGACAGGCAATGATATCAACGGAGATACACCTTCCTTCATGCAACTTAATAAATGGCACTACTAACCAATTAGTTTTCTTTTTCTTGCTTTGGGAGATGCCCTGTCGATGAAATTCTAGACTGCAAATAACTATCATTTCTACCAAGCTGTTTTTGCTACCTGAAAACTTCTTCAAGCTTGTTATTGGCATCTTGATTTCAGCTGCTCTTTCTAAAAATAAAGAAGATATATGCACATCCTTATAGCTATGGTGAGAGAGATTGTTCGGAAAGTGGAGATGTTAATGAAATGTTGATTTTATCCCTATTATTTGTTATGGATTTGTGGCAAATAGTGACACTAGGAAGCAATGGTCACATCCCGATAATTTAGTGACAATCTGCTGGACAAAGCAATCACTATTTTTTGCGGCATAACTTCTAGAGTCCTGATGGCATATAGTGAGATAGGCTCATGTTTCAGTAACCCTTTGATTGAGGTAGCTTCATTCATTTGTTTCATTCTGCCCCCAAACTCCAATTTCAGTAATCAAAATTAGCAAATCAAATAGGCGAGCATTTCACAGGCTTTTTATACTTCTCATCCCACAATAATAACAATGACCAAATTAAGTATATATAATTTATCTTGTTTTGCTAGCCACCCTCCCACTAGCCGGTATTCTGGTACTGACTTACACATGTTGGGCCACTAAGTTCCTTTCACAATTTATCTTTTCTGATGTCCATTATTGTTGGCTGTTCCAGATTGGCAGATCCAAAAGGAAGTGCATTTGAAGTTGAAGTTCACCAATTTCTGCTCCAATTACCAGACTACATTTTCTGATAATCTGTAAGATTAACATTCCTGTAATCTTAACATTCGTTTATATATTATGGTAGCTGAATAAATTTGAAGAAGGTTGTTTGTTCTGCAAAAATCAGTTCTCCTAGATTGCTGCTTGTGAAACACCAGAAAGTGTGACAGTACATCTTTGCTTTTTCTTTCAATTTTTGGTCTCTTGAGCGTACAGTGTGGGCACCCTTGTTTTCCTTCTTATATCATCCTATATTTACAATATTTCTATTCATAGTTTCAGGTTAAAAAGCAGAATTGACAAATCCATATTAATTAATATAGATTTAGTGTCAATTCTGCTTTTTAACCTGAAACTATGAATAGAAATATTGTAAATATAGGATGTTCTAAGAAGGAAAACAAGGTTGACCACACCGTATGCTCGTCTTATCATGTTAATACAGTGGCCTTCACCGGTTAATTATGAATAGGTGTGAAGCCCTTTAAACATTAATAACAGCTAATCTTATTTTCTTTTTCCATTACAGTCAAATCCACTAGGAGGCTACTACTATCTACCAGACGCTCACCTACTACGAAGACTCAAACCCCATAGAGCTTTTCTTATATCTATATCATCTATCAGAACCAAGTTCAATATTGTTTTACCTGCACTTAGGAGAACGGGGACTGGAACCTTGTAAGTACCCTCTCAATGTTTTCTGGTAAAAATAATCTAGCGAGTATGGAGAGGGCAATGCAAGTGCTGGCGAAGATGTTTCGCAGGGCAAGGCAGTGTCTGAAACACTACTTGTTGGAAGACTGACAATTCTATAAGCAATGGATCTTCTGTATTTACGAAGAAATTGACCAAGAATGAGTGACTAAGAAGACTTAACTATCATTCACACGATTTCATAATTTGATTGACATGATATAAGTTTAGTGGAAGATATGGTTTCTCAAGGTAGTGTGTTTGGTTTTGTCATTATGGAGTAACTAAGCTTAGGGTCCGATGATCTCAAGTGATTATAAAGCAGATTAGTCACTATCTACATTATGGTTTAAGACTTTTTTTCTTCATAATGTAAGGAAAACAAACAAAAGACACCTAATAGAAATTTTACTAATACGTGAAGTTTGAGGAAGAAAAAATTAATAATAATAATAATAATAATAATAAATCACTAAATCAAGCTAGGTAGGTAAAAAACGCTTAGGCTAAATTTCTAAAAAATAAGTACCGCCTATTTATAAATTTAGGCAGACGACAAGAAAAAGAGTTAAAAGATTATCAAAATTATAAAGATTTCCTTAAGAGGAATTATTTATTTGAATTTTATATGCCAAAGTTTTTTTATTACTGGTGATGTCCTCAGTAAGTTTCAATCTCTTTATGAGGAATTATATATCCGAATTTTCATATGCCAAAGTTTTTTATTACCGGTTATATATTCGGTAAGTTTCAACATTGTCATATCATTTTTTATCACTTCCCTTCAGTTCTTCTTAGACTTTCCTTTTTTACTATTATATTCTTTAAGCATGATCTTCTTGCATCTTCTTACTAAAGCGTTTGAGTGTCTCTTTTTAATATTTCTAAACTAAATTTGTCAACAATATTAACTACCTTTAATTTTTCCCTTACTATTACTTTCCTAACCTTATCTCTCTTTGTAAGGTTGCGTACTTAATAGAGTATCCTCATTTTTGTCACCATTAGCCTATGACTATGTACTTATTTAATGAGTCAATAGTTCATCTTATAAAGTATGGCCGACCTAATTGCTAAACGATAGAATTTACCTTTAAGTTTGAGCGGTATCTTCTTCTCACACAAAACTCCTAATGTACTTCTCCATTGAAATCACCCTGATTTGATCTGATCCGATAAAGTATGTCTTTATTAATCTCTCTGTTGCTCTGGATGATAGATACTAAATATTTAAAATACTCCTTTTGCAAAATAAGATCCTAACTATAATTTACCTCTATGTCTAATACACTAAAGAGCTGCAAAAAAAAAGCTTAACTCAAAATAGTACCGGATGCATTACTAATTAGGAAAACGCAATTTCAATCAAAAAAAAATGTATTAAGTTGTCACGGTAGGATGTAATCATAAGTTTAAAAATGCAAGTTTTATGTAACAAAAATGAAATTATTAATTAGGAAAATACAAATTATAAAAATTTATTATAATAATTTGTTGGTTAGCTGAAGAATATGACGTAATTATTAGTCCAGAAAATGAATTTTTGTCACCTTGTCAGATATTATTAGAAAAAGGCTTTGGATAGTCAATGATCTGCGTTAAAAGTCAAATTGTTTGCTGTAACAATCATACTCAAGCTCTCTTTCGTCCAACTTATGTGTATGTTAAATGGTTTCTTGTCTTCCCTTACGATCCGAAACTTAATAGCTAGAGATTGGTTAGTGAAAGTGAAACATATTTACCGCCAGGTTAATAGGGCTGTAAATTGGCTAGCCAATTACGCTAGTTCACTTGAACTTAGCATTTATATATTTCAAAACTCGCTTGTGGGTTGTTTATCTCTTTTGTTAGAGGATATATCGGGAGTTTCTTTTCCCCGACTAATAACGTGAGGCCTGTGTCTCTCCTTTTCGAATAAAAAAAATGATTTCTTGTCTTTGTTTTCTCTTCCGATGATTTTGACCACCCCTCCCGATCATTGGTAGATTGTGACTTTTGACTACCCATAATAGTAGTTAATTTCAGTTTTAAAGACAACCAGAATTATAATAATCTATTTAAATGGAAAGCAGATGTCTTGTAATCTACTTTATATTTTGTCGAACAGGGCAAACGGGTTATACCTAAATCGTCTACTTTCTTTAGAAGGAAAGCTATTATTCTTTGCTGCCGATCAAACTAAGCAGAAATGGTCTGTACCTTTTTCATTTATTCTTTGTAGATGATCTCATCCTTTTCTTAAAAGTATCCATCAATCAAGTGATCATCATTCGAGATATTTTGAATTCTTTTTGTGCAACTTCTGGGCTAAATCGAGATGCTACTTCTTTAAAAATATCCCTCCCGCTACGAGTCAATCTTTAAGCAACAAATTAGGATTCCACAAGACGAATGACCTCGGTCGTTATCTTGGCGTTCCTCTTTTGCACTAATGAATCAGCAAACGAACGTATCAGTACAAACTAGATAAGTTCTATCAACGATTATCAGGATGGTCAACTAAACTTATGTCACTCTAACTCAATCGGTATTAGCGGCTATCCCGAGCTACACTATACAGACAATCCGTTTGCCACGCAGTCTGTGTGATGAATTGGAAAAAGTCATGAGACGATTTTTGTGGGGTTCGTCTCGCGACAAAAAGAAAATCCACTTAGTCGATTGGACGAACATTTGTAAGCCGAAGGAGCTAGGGGGTCTTGGCATTCGGCAAATTCGCAAAACAAATGATGTCTTCCTAGCAAAACTCGGCTAGTCCTTGATAGCCAAACCTAATGTTTTATGGGTACAATTGCTCTCTGATAAATATAACTTTGACGCCAACCACATCCCCACCTCTTTTGAAACCACAGGGGAATCAATGGTTTAGCAAAGCATAAAGGCAACCTGGCACATCGTTTCCCAAGGCATGAAATAGATGATCGGAGATGGCTCTAGGACGCACTTTTGGCTCAACCTTTGGCTAGTGAGAGTAAGACCGCTTATTTCTCACACCACACATCCCATCCCAGAGTTAACTCTTTAGTGTTCACCAATTTGTGGCTTCTACTAGCAACTAGAATTGGGCAGCTTTCCAATCTTGGCTCCCAACGCCAATTTGTTGATTAATCGTCGGCACGTTCCCACCTAAGCTCTATCTTGGGTCGGATAAGTTGGTATGGGGAGCTTCCGACAATGGTCTCTTCACCATAGCATCAACTTATTCCATACTTATGGGCCACGATGACGAGTCGACTCATGGGATTTGGAAGGCAATCTAGCAGTGGCTGGGACCGCAACACATCCACTCCTTCCTATGGCTACTAACACAAAATCGCTTACTCACAAACCAACAACGAGTACAAAAGCAACTCACTATTAATAGCACCTGTCATCAATGTACTCTCGAAGAATCATCTCTACATGTTGTGAGAGATTGCACCAAGGCTCGCCAAGTGTGGGACACATTATCAACGCTCCTCGCTACTTCAGACTTCTTCTCTATGCCACCTAGAGAATGGCTCCTCAAAAACCTCCAACAGCACCGGTAAGTTCAGAGCCATAATTGGGTAGTTATTTTTGGAACGACCTATTGGCTCCTCTAGACGTGGAGGAATTTGCCACTCTTTGATGATCATTTCAATTGGTCGTCCTCACCTACTTTTCTCATTTTGTCTTATGCAGATCAAATCCACAAGTCTACAGTCTGGCGAAGTCGAGCTAACACTGGATTCCATCCCCGCCAAGAGCAACTCATCAGTTGAAGCAAACCGTCCCCTGGATGGGTCAAATTAAACACAGATGGAGCAAGCAATCGCTCCCAATTCTTGGCTACAGCAGGTGGCCTCATACGAGACAGTCAGTGGCGGATACACAGTGGGGCCCCCATTGCCCCAAAAAATTTTCCTAAAATTTCATGTAAAATTTTTTTAAAGTTTTTGCCCCCACTAAAATTTTTTTTGAAGCTTTGCCCCCACTGGAAAAGCTTCCTAAATCCACCCCTGGAGACAGTGACGGCAATTGGTTTGGAGGATTCACTCAGAACCTAGGATGGTGCGCTCCGTTGTCTGCCGAGCTCTAGGGAGTTTTTACAGGTCTCTCGCTCGCCTGGAGC
>JANVCL010000005.1:7797158-7808063 GCA_026546855.1 Erythroxylum incrassatum | reverse complement strand
TTTCATTAATTCAAAATAATGTCATACATTAATTTGCATCCAATTGATTGGCTGCAAGGGCATAAACTAACAATCTCTCACTTGCACTAAAGTCAATCCCCTATGAATCTAATACCATATCTATCCATATGTCGATCATGT
Source organism: Erythroxylum incrassatum (assembly GCA_026546855.1). Classification (NCBI taxonomy): domain Eukaryota; kingdom Viridiplantae; phylum Streptophyta; class Magnoliopsida; order Malpighiales; family Erythroxylaceae; genus Erythroxylum; species Erythroxylum incrassatum. The sequence continues at coordinate 7,807,922 of JANVCL010000005.1, read as the reverse complement.
CTCTTTTGAGACAATGACTTGGTAAGAGGATCTACTAGATTCTCTTCAGTGGGAACTCATGCCAGTGCTATATCTTTCCGCTCCATTATTTCCCTGATCAAGTGAAACTTCCTGAGTACATGTTTGGACCGTTGATGAGACCTGGGTTCCTTTTCTTGTGCAATAGCACCATTGTTGTCGCAGTACACTATTATCATATCAACAATGCTAGGAACCACTCCAAGTTCAGTAATGAACTTCTTGATCCAAACTGCTTCCTTCATTGCCTCAAAAATTGCAATATACTCAGCTTCAGTTGTTGAACCTGCGATGGTTGGTTGTTTGGAACTCTTCCAACTATTCTCACCACCACAAAGAGTAAAAAAAATATGCCCTGACTTTGATCTACTATCGTCTTGATTAGACTAGAAAGAATGACCCTGAAATTTCAGCTTAGTTCCTCCATAGACCAGAAAAATATCTTTAGTCCTTCTCAAGTACTTCAACATGTTTTTCACAATCGTCGAGTAACCCTCACTGGTATTAGCTTGATATCTGCTTGTTATGCTCAAAGCATAAACAAAATCTGGTCTGGTACATAGCATCGCATATATGATTGATCCAATTACTGAAGCATATGGAATACAATCCATTTTATCTCTCTCCTTTTGTGTCTTTAGACACAAACTCTATGAGAGAGAAATCCCATGCGATATGGGTAAGAATCCCCTCTTGGAATTCTCCATGCCAAACCTCTTTAACACTTTATCTATATACGTGGATTGAGATAATCCAAGCAACCTTTTGATCTATCTCAATAGATCTTTATTCCTAGTATATATAAGTTGCTTCTCCCATATCCTTCATGGAAAAGTTCTTAGATAACCATATCTTAACAGACTGCAGCATTGAAATGTCATTTCCAATATGCAATATGTCATCCACATAAAGCATTAAGAAAATGATTACACTCTCACTTACCTTTTCGTAAACACAAGGTTCATCCACATTTTTTATAAAATCAAACTATTTGATTGTTTCATCAAAACGGATGTTCCAACTCTGCGACGCTTGCTTCAATTCATAAATGGACCTTTGCAACTTGCATACTTGATCAGGAAATTCTATGGATTCAAAACCCTCAGGTTATGTCATATGCACATCCTCTGGCAAATTCCCATTGAGAAATGTTGTTTTGACATCTATTTGCCAAATTTCATAATTATGGTATGCAACTATAGCCAATAAAATTCTTATGGATTTAAGCATTGCTACTGGCAAAAAAGTTTCATCAAAATCAACTCCTTGTTTTTGTCTGTAACCTTTTGCCGCCAACCTTGTTTTGTGCGTATGTACATTTCCATCCATGTCTGTTTTTTTTTTCTTAAAAATCTATTTGCTCCTATTAGGTACTATACCTTCAGGTGCATCCACCAAAGTCCATACTTGGTTAGTGTAAATGGATTCCATTTCGGATTTCATGGCTTCTTGCCATTTTAAAGAATCGATGTCTAACATTGCTTCCTTAAAATCAGTAGGTTCATCATGTATGAGTGATACGTTACCCTTTCCCAACTTAATATATAGATCTAATCTAGTGGGAGGACGACGTATCCTACTAGTTCATTGCAGACTATATGTCTCTTGAACTCTCTGTTGTACAACATATGTATCAACTGGAGGTTCTTGTTCCAATTCAATGTGAATTTGTGGCTCTTGAACTTCTCTAAGTTCAACCCCACTCCCACTACTTTCTTTGATAATAAATTCTCTTTCTAAGATTGTAGCATGTCTTGAGACAAACAACTTTTGCTCAATAGGACGATAAAATTGATAACTGAAACTCTCTTTCGGATATCCCACAAATTTGCATTTATCATATTTAGCTTGAAGCTTATCAGATATAGCACGCTTCACATAAGCTTCACATCCCCAAATCTTTAAGTGTGAAAATCCAGGTCTTCTACCAGTCCATATCTCATATGGTGTCTTATCAACTGATTTAGATAGAACTCTATTTAGAAGATATATTGCGGTTTAAATTGCGTATCCCCAAAAGGACATAGGAAGGACTGCATGACTCATCATGGAACGTACCATATCTAATAGTGTACGATTCCTCCTCTCAAAAACTCCATTATATTGTGGAGTTATAGGAGGAGACCATTGTGAGAGAATGTAACATCCTACCTCCGACGGGAAGGGTAGAATAGTAAATTGGAAAGGGGTGAGAGTGATTAGGACTAATTGGAAAATCTTCATGCATACTTTCATTAGGGTTTAATCTTATTAAATTTTTTGTCCTTTTCCTATTTTGTCTTTTTCTTCTCAATGGACAAGTGTCCTAGTGACACATCTACATTCATTTAATGCTTGCTTGCTTCCTTTCTCGGTTTTGCCTAGTTGAAAGAATGAAAAGATCAATTTTTATTGTTTATTCCTTCATCCATCCGAAAACCTTCTCCCCTTTTTGCCTCTCCATCGAATTCTCATTCTCTAGTTAAATTGTTACTTTCCTCCAACCTTAAGAGCCTTTCTTACATGCATACAACTTTCTCTACTTCTCAATACCATGTGGAGTATAATGATGTTTGTCTGTAGTTCTCTCTTATCGTAGGATATGTACCGGAATGACCTACGGGCGCCCCGGTGTGTACCTTATGATAAGGGGGCTACAGGAAGTGGATTCGCTCGCGGTGTGCAATATCATTTCTTCCTCGGACAACTGCTCCATGGTGCTCAACCCCATAGTAACGGGAATCCACGAACTGTTCACCCGGAACTGGTCTGTTGTTCATCGACATGTCTATCGAGAGAGCAACAAATGTTTTGACTAGCTTGCCACCCAAGCTGAATATTTTGATGTTGGTGTAACATATTTTGATTTTGCCCCTATCGAGTGCCAACGTATCCTATTTGAGGATGTCGGAGATCTGTTTCCCCAGACTTGTTTTGTAATCTGTTTCAGTAGTTTCCCGTTAATTAAAAAAACTATTATATTAGTATATTGTGTAATTATATATAATATATTTTCAGTTTGCATATAACAATCACAACAATAATAATATTTTAGTAGAAGTTCATTTAAAACACGATATCTTGAGAGATCCAAAATTATGCAACTTTGAGCGTCAACAAGTGTTCATTGGAAGGAATTGATATTTTAACTCCTTCTTCATCTTCTCCCATGTGGGAGTTCTATTTGCACTGATCTCCGTAGAGGTCCTAGTCCTCCACCAAAACTTGGCGATGACTCATTATCAACGGATAGAGATGGAGAGATATTGGATGTGTGATAGATAACATCATAGTGGATGAACATTATCTCTAAGAGATAAAGATCATGCAAGACCCTTGGTATAAAAATTATTTTTTATAGACCCATATAAAAAATAAAAATAAAAACGTACAAATAAAAATAAAAAAACAAGTAATACAATAAATATGGAACAAGATAAAGAATAAAAAAAGATAAAATTAGTAAATAAATACATAAGCAAGAAAGAAAACAAGTAAATAAATAAAACAAACAATTTATCACAAGAATATATTTAGGCTAATTAAGGAAATGTTTAGGCTAAATAATAAATAACTAAGAGAGAAGTGTTACATATTAAATGTTTAAGCTAAATACAAGACATAAGACTCGAAGGAAAATAATTAAAAGACTTACAAGAAAGAGAAAGATTTATTTATATGAGAATCTTTACCCATATCTTAGTACATCCATATTTTTCAATTGAGGATTATGTCCTAAGTAAATTTCAGCTAAGTCATATCATTCTTAATCATCTCCTCTAAGTTTTTTTAGGCATTTATTTTTTCCTCTTATAATTCTTAAGTATAATTTTCTCGCATTTTCTCATTAGATCATTTTAACATGTCCGAGCCAACAAAGCCTTATCTCTCTTAATTTTTATTAATATTAGTCACATTTTTGTTGTCTTTTATCATTATATTCTTGACCTAATCTTTTTTGGTAATGTTGTATATTCAAGAGAGTATTCTTTTTTGGTAATATCTCCTTAAATATTCTTAATGAGCCTTCCATATGGTAATGTTGTATATTCAAGAGTATTCTTTTTTGGTAATATCTCCTTAAATATTCTTAATGAGCCTTCCATTATAATTAATTTATAAGAGATAATATTCTTTGTTTTTATACCTAATAAAGTTATTCAATAATTCTTTAAATATGATATAGAAAAATAATTAATTAAAATATCAATTATATCAACCCTTCTTCACTTAAAATTGCATAATTAAATAAATTAAGAGATAGGGGGGAAATGATGGAATAACTAATAAGCATAATGAATAAAAGCAGGTAGTGAGCATCTGTCCATGTGAAGTGACTTTGGTTTGGTTTGGTTGTGGTTTTGGTCAGAATTTATTTCCTTTTAATGCTAAAAGTCTGAGATTTCGACATTTCCAATACAAACCATGTAACTCATAAGCTGCCTCAGAAGTCAGAACAGAATTTTCTGCCTTAGATTTTCCCGGAAAGTAGACATATTTTCCTTTCTGCCTCGCGCGTATTTCTTAATTTTACCCTTCTAGATATTTAGTTTTTCATTTTCTCTCCCTTTTTTTTGGCTTCAGATTCAGATCTCCACTTCTTTTGGGGCTACTGTTGTTTGATCTGTCTTGATGTTTCAAGGTTTAATTTGATCTTTCTGGTAAAGAAAAAGGAAAAAGAGTTCTTTTTACCCGTTTCTTTCTCTGCGTTTCTAGGTTCCTTAGTTTCTGATGCTGATTCCTATTTGTTGTTTTTTTCTTCTTGTGATAGTTTTTGATTTCCATCTTTCACTTTCTATTAAAAATCCAAGCTTGGACTTTTATTCAGACTTGTTTAATATTTGAGTGGTTTGAGAGCTTAATTAGGGTTTTGGAATTCTCTAGATGGATAAGGATAAAACCCAAGCTCAAACTGGTGGTTTGCCACCACCGTCTGGTCGATTCTCGAGCTTTTCACCATCCGGGAGTTCTTTTAATGTAAAGCATGAGCCTTCATTATCTGCATTCAATCCAATGGCTGCAGGAGCTGTTGCAGACCCTAGTCGTTTCGGCCATGGAGCTGATTCTAGCAACTTTAGTCATGATATTAGCAGAATGCCTGATAACCCACCTAAGAATGTTGGTCATAGACGTGCTCATTCAGAGATTCTCACATTGCCTGATGGTCTTAGCTTTGACAGTGATCTTGGTGTTGTTGGTGGTGCTGATGGGCCGTCTTTGTCTGATGAGACTGAGGAGGATTTGTTGTCAATGTACCTTGATATGGATAAATTTAATTCTTCCTCTGCTACGTCGGCTGCTCAAGTGGCAGAACAATCAGCGCCAGTAGGGGCATCACCAGGTTTAGCATCAACTTCGGTGACAAGGGATGTTGGTGGGCCTAGTGAGAGGCCTAGAGTTAGGCATCAGCATAGCCAATCAATGGATGGTTCGACGACTATCAAGCCAGAGATGCTTATGTCAGGTCCAGAAGAGGTCTCTCCTGCTGATTCTAAGAAGGCTATTTCTGCCGCCAAGCTTGCTGAGCTTGCTCTTATTGATCCTAAGCGTGCAAAAAGGTATATTCGGCTTTTGGGTATTGTCTATCTTATTGTTGGAGTTGTTATTTTGAGATGATTTCTCATCGTAATTTAGTGCTACTATTGTCATATGTGAATGGAAATCGAAGTTAGATGTCCCTGTTCTAGTATTGCCTGGTTTGAGATTCTTTTGAGTTCTGGTTTCTTATGGAGAATGTATACTGCAGAATATGTGGTTTTCCTTATTAGAAACTCATTTCCTAGCAAATACAATTGATGTGATCGTATGTAATCCTGTAAGCGCCATACTGCCAATAAAATTTAGGTATGGATGGATAGCACTTCAAGTTACTGGCATTGCAACCTTTTTAAGACCTGGCTCACGATTTACGCTGCCCTCCAATTGTTGTAAATTGTATGGGAGGAAAATAGGGAACATGTTTGCTTTCTTAGTTTGTGTTTTAGATTGGCATCTTATATGCATACTTATTTGTTTATTATTTTTGATATAATAGGATCTGGGCAAATAGACAATCAGCTGCAAGATCAAAGGAACGAAAGATGCGGTATATAGCTGAACTAGAAAGGAAAGTACAAACACTGCAAACAGAAGCTACATCACTATCTGCTCAATTGACTTTGCTTCAGGTAAGATGCATCAATTTAATTTTTCATCAATGTCTCCAAACCAGCGAAAGAACAGTCAACTGGTCCAGTTGACCTTCAATTTAGAGTTATCCTGTATATGTATATAAATGTATGTAGAAGTTTTGCTGCTTAATTAATGTCATGGTACCATGAGAGCGTTGTTTTCATGTTTTCTATTTCAAGGACTGTCTGTTGTTCAAATCCTGCCTTTGCTATTTAATTGCTGACCTGAAATTAGTTAATGCTTTAAAATGGAAAGATGTGAAGGTCAACAATTAAAAGGAAGCTTACCAAAACACAATGTTTAACTTCTGTATATATTCAAGAAATTTGATATATTTGACATAAATGTCTGGCTCTATATCTGTTAAGATAGATTTACCTTTTTAAATAATTTATATTTTATCCCAGTTCAATATCGTTCAACATCGGTGCAACTTCAGTTTAATCAACCCTCTCCCAGTCTCCCTCCTTTTCGATATCCCATTCAGATTTGTAAAACATCGCTTCACATTCTCATAGGGAGGCGTTCATTCAGATGAAAGTTGTCTGTTTTTTGTTGAGAATTATTGAATTACAACATGATTTTATTTAAAACGTATAGAAGCACGCAATGAGTATAACATGTTTGGATTTTCTTTTGTTTTTTCTTTGTGATCAGAGGGATACAAATGGCCTGAATGTTGAAAATAGTGAATTGAAATTGCGTTTGCAAACAATGGAACAACAGGTCCATTTGCAAGATGGTAAGGATCTGTTTCCATTTGTGATGATCACCCTTTGGAGTTGTTTTATGCCTTCCATAGTATGATGTATTGCCTGCATAGAAACTAAAAGTTTGTGTGTGCGTACAAACTGCTTTTTGTTACAGTGAAGTGCTGCTTACTGTTAGACATTGTCAAAATTCTTTCCTTTACATCCATGTTGTTGATATCATTTGATTGATGAAAAAGTTGAAGTCATCTACAACTTCTAATTTTCTAACTTCCATGCATTTAATGATGAATCGGAGTTTAGCCCAGTTCCAATTGCCATGTGCTTATGAACTGCCCTTTTCTTTTCAGCTGATTGAGAAGAAGTTATTTACCCCTTTGGCTAGTTGTCAGAATATTGATTTATTCATTTCGACCTTATATAATTGATGATACAAGTTAACTTCTGTCTGTACCTGTTATCATTGTGAATGTTCAACAAATTTGAGGTTGTTTAGAGTTTTGTGATTCAGTTCAACAACTTGATATATTTGTTCTCTATGAAATAGACAGGTTCATGTGTCAAGAATGGCATTGCGAATAAGGGTTTGGCGTAACAATTTTCAGTGAACATTCAAACTATAGGCTTAGTTTCCACATGAATGGAAATATCTTGATCTTTCAACTTCATTGGTGTAGTGCATAATTGCATATAGCTTTTGCGACGCATTAGGAGTAACGTGGATGATTACATTTCAACTGGGAGACTACTTCAGAATTGAATATAACTGTGTCACATTGTCTATTGGTGTGGTTCTATATAAGAAAAATTCTGTTAGACTAGAGATGGAGATATGGTGTGGTTTAGTTTGAGTTGTCTGGTGTCTGTACACTTCCACCAAATTTCCTTTGGTTGTTTGTTTGTTTGTGGAAAGGGAACTGAAAAGGAGAATTACAATAAATGACTTATCAAGGCATACATTCAGCTAGAGAACAAATCTGAATTATTATACTGCTGCAGAAGTGACACGTGCTTAACCTAAATTCAAATTGCTTTTTCATTAACAAATTTATGCAAATCAAATGATCCCTGTGTGTGCAAAAGATTGCATGCAAATTTTAAGCTCCTTAAATTGATAAGTTTACTGGGTCTATTGTTTGAGGAACTAAAATTTCCTCTCTCTCTATTATGTGATTTTAAATCTGTTACCAGAGTTTGTTCATTATATTGTATGCTTTTATGTACATAGTCAACAATGAATAGGTTAGTTTTCCAGTTATCATAGGCTTCTTCTCTTCTATAACTTGTCATTTCTGTTTTGCTGACATCTTTATTGATTTTTGTGCTTTTGATATCTTTTTGTTTCTGATGTTAGTTCCTTTTTCATGCGTTAGATGTCCTGGGAATAGATTGGTTTTGTTTGTTCGCAGTTGTGTCTTTAAATCATTTGTTTGCATACCCTTTTCCCAACTTCTGAAAGTTGAGATGATCGTGGTGGATGGATCAAATTTTAAAGTCTCGACTGTTTACAGGATAAAGGAAAAGTAATTGTTGCAAGGTTTAGTTGCAAAGAGTCAGACATTCTGCTGTTCTATAAGGAGGTTTTAGTTTTACTAATGTGCCAAGGGACTGTGGCATATCTTGATGATGACGCAAGTATCCTTTGTGCAGAGTTAGAAATTTAAGGAAATGTGTCCTGCAAATTGCGTACATGTATCCTGCATTTCAAGTCTCCACTAATTGCAAGAACTGGACTTCTTGTTTTTTCGGTTTTCATAAAGCAATTGTATTCTCTAGTTTTCTCATCCTGTTACCTGTCATAATTTACTCGTGGTTTCTTTTCTTTTCTAGCTTTAAATGACGCATTGAAAGAAGAAATTCAACATCTGAAGTTATTGACTGGTCAAGCTTTGCCAAATGGTGGACCCATGAAATTTTCTTCTCTCAGTGGGGGTCAGCAATTTTATCCCAACAGTCAAGCTATGCATACACTTTTAACTGCACAGCAGTTTCAACAGCTTCAAATCCATTCTCAAAAGCAGCAGCAGCAGCAGCACCAGTTTCAATTGCACCATCTTCAACAGCAACAGCAACAGCAGCAAGCTGGAGATATGAAAATGAGAACAACATCGATGCCTTCTTCAAGCCAGAAAGATAGCTTAACCGACATGAGCTCTTCAACGACAAACGATTGAGAAAGTAAGGACTAATGTCCCAGCTAACGAAGGGCATCTGCTATTGATTGGAATTGGAATCCCAGTTGCAATTTTACGTAGGACTATAGCCCATATATTCTTCCTATCCCCTTAGTCATGCATTCATATTCATTTTAGGCTGTTATATATTCTAAAATTGGTCAGACAGAGTTATGTGATGTATTGGTCTAGTTTGTGTAGCAATCTTGATGCAATTATAGACCTCGAGATGGAATTTATTGATTCCTTTTAGAACAATTTAGCTCCCGTAGCGACAAAATTATGGTAAGAGAAAGAACTGAATATAAATGTGTACAAGTCTGCTTTTGGCCCACTCGGGACAGAGAGCAGTATGGCTTTGTGCGTTCAACTTCACAGTTTCTGTAGAGCAACCACAAAACATCACTGAAGTAACCTGTTTCCAGTTTCTGGTAGACTTTAAATGTTCCCTTGTGAGTTTCAGCTTGGGATACTCCTCCCCCTCGGCCTTTAAAACTTATGAATGTGATCGTATCTGATGACCAATATGAGTCTAAAATTGATAATGATTTGCAGTCAAAAGTTCCACCATTTCAGTTAGCTATTTTACATTTTGTTTAGAGGTGATTCAATTCAGTTCATAAGTCTGGAAATGTCTTAAAATGATTTATCTTGTAAACATCTAAGAAAAGTGCAAGGTAGACACGTTATTGAGGAGGCTTAAGGATGACGTTACTGAGGAGTCTTTTTCTAAAGATTAAGCCTAATGGGGAAACTCGAAATTTCTTCTGACCCTTCTAAGTACGACGTCTGGATCTCCAATTATTGATACAACCTGCAAGATATTGCAGAAAGAATTGGTTCAACTTGCTTTCTTTTCAGACTAAATTGTAGTTTCAGCAGACTTGGTGCATTGGTTACAGCATCATCTGTACTGGGTGGTTAGCACGGAGCAATCTACATGACCGAGTAACCAGGGCCACCTCCTCCTTCGGGCACAGTCCATTCAATATTTTGCTTTGGATCTTTGATATCGCATGCCTGAAATACAATTTCGGCAGAGTTGATTAAAACGACAACTTAAAAGTACTGTTCTTTGTTCCCATGAAGTGATGGCAGAGTGTAACCAAGCTCGTGCTTACAATGCAACCTTTTACTCTTTGGATTCACTGTCTACGATTGCAGTTGTGCACATATTCAAGAGGTCGTTTCTAAGTACTAGACGAGATCTAGCAATACCTTGCAGTGCAGACAATTCTGAGCATTGATCTGTAACTTTGGTTGACCAGTTTCATTTGAGACATACCTAACAAAACCAAGGTCACAAATATGTCAGAATAACTCAAGATACAAGCTAAGAAAGAATATGAGTAATCCGTAGCGATGTCAAAACACATCTCTATAAGAATAGAATTTACTCGTATACACGGGCAGGACAATATTGCGACTCTGGTGCAGCATATTTTGGCAAATTTACAAGCTCAGGAATCTTGGGATCCCTCAACCGTAGATGAGCTGGCTGATCATGGTCATGATTTGTGTTGCTCCTGAAGAAAAATTAGTGTCACCCAGGAATTAAAATTAAATATGCCACCAATGAATTTCAGGACATGTGAAATGAGTTTCACTAAAAAAGTTTATGTATTGACTCCTTCAATGAACTCCCACAACAAGCAACTGATATTAAGAAATTTATCAACATTAAAGAACATCTATATTATGCAAAGGATCAA
>JANVCL010000005.1:7768192-7797058 GCA_026546855.1 Erythroxylum incrassatum | reverse complement strand
GAACCAGAATTGGTGAGAACTGTCATCTACAAGACATATATGCTCGCAGGAAAGGTCAAGGTTTAAGATGATTATGTCTGATATGTACTATTAATAAAGCATGCTTTCTTTTAAGATTGCATCGGTATTGTAAGAATAAGTGCCGCCTCCAATCTTGGCAGCAAGATCAATATTGCAGCCAATCTTTGCGGCGGCTGTAATTGCAGCTGTGAATTGTAATTTAAAAATCTGATCCAGCCGGAAGATTTGGTTGGTTACCTGCTGTGTTTGCAAATATTTTGATCATGGATTCCTTTGCTTACAGTGTGATATCATACTTATTCAATATTTGTCTTTGTATGGTGTCTGATGCAAGTCTGCTCTCTTTTTCATCATAATAAAATGTAACAGGTTTCTGATACTCCTCTCAGGTTTTAGTTGTAAAGTTTCAATAGTTGAGCGTCTTCCTTTCAGCTTCCTCGTACCAATTCACATTAGATGTAAAGTGTTCTTAATCGCTGTTGCATCAGGACCAGGAATTTCATTCCCATTCTAGAGTGAGCCATTTATGTTTTGCTCAGAGTTTTAGGTTATGAACTTTGGGATTAAACTATAGTTGCAGGCAATTGCAGTAACGAACTGACTGCAATTTGAATCCCTTCTGTGTAACTAGTTTCTTTTAGTTACTGCAAAAAGTGGGTAGGCTGGTCCTGTGTTTCTCATGGTGTGCTATATCAGTTTTCTTAACCTCTTCTCCCCCTCCTTTTGGATGGGGTTACTTGTCAATGGCTGCCTTGAGATTAAAGAAACACTTATTAATAACTTATCGTCTCGAGTTAAAATTGCATATTATTAGACATGTTTAATTTACCAATTAAATTAATTATTTTTAATTATAAAAATTATTAAAATAAATCGAATAAAAAATTTAAAAATTAAATTGAAAATTTTTTCAATTCAAAATTTTTACAGTCAAACTGATCGAATTAATTGACACTCATAATTAGCAACATTAATAAATTCAAATTTAGATTAATCATACTCTCGTTAGTTTTAATTAGATGACATTTGAATCTGGATCCGACCCAACATGCCCTACCTCAACCTAAGGTTAACTAATCGGGTTGGGATTGATTGGGCTTCAAGTCAGGCTTAGACGTGAGCTGTCTAAGTTTGGCCCGAGACCTAATAATTAAAAAAACTGACGTTTATTTATTATTTATTTTAAAAATATTAAAATAAACTAGGCCAAATCATTAGCTCGCTGCCTCGTCGTCAAACACTCCTCGCGCGGATTCTTTGAATTTCTACTGTACCATTGTCACCCTCGACCCCATTACTCTCCCTGTTACTAATTCTTATGATGTGGGCTCTGATTTCGAGGGGGCTTCTCCAGTCATTGGTCGTGACGAGACGACTTCTGAGTTTAATACGAGTGTTAGGACGGATGGGAAGGGTAAATTTAAAGTAGTTAAGTTCTCTTCCAAGTTCAGGGCTAGTATTTTGACTGAGTTGCATCGAGTTCGGAGGAATCGACTCAGTGCCCTCGCCGAGTTCCCCGTGCTCCATCTCAGGAGGCGCAGAGGCGAGTGGGCTCCACTTGTAAGTCCTTTAATTTGTATTTGGGTTTGAATTGGTTTAATGTGGATGTGATATGTGATCGAGTAGTTTTTGGATTTCTGGCGCAGAAATTGAAAGTTACTTATGTTGATGTTGAATTGGTTGATTTGAAATCTGGAGACCTTCGATGGTGTTTGGATTTAGGAGACATGAATTCACCTGGTATTGTTCTGCTTTCTGATCCTTATGGTAAAGAAGAGCAGTAGTGATCATGGAGGTTTGGTTCTTTGCCATTTGTATGGAAGAAAGTCTAAAGCTTTCCAAGCTGCTGACGGGACCACAAATTCTGCAATCGTCTCAAATTTGGTAGGGATGATATGTTTAATAGTTGGTTATTTGACCTTGTTCTAAGGACATGAAGTTGCTGTTTTCTTTTGTCATATTGTTCACTCGTTTAACTCTGTCACGTTATCTCTCCTGATATTGTTATTCAGACCAAAACTGCCAAGTCTGTAGTTGGGGTGTCGTTATCTGTGGATAGTTCTCAATCCCTGACTGTAGCGGAGTATATAAAGCTAAGAGGTACCACAATTCGATGTTCTGTTGCTGTTTCCCGATGGGTTCTCTGCTCTCTATGCTTGCTTATTCATTTTGTTTCCTGTAATGCTTGGAATATAGCAAAAGAGGCAATTGGAGCAGAGGAAATACCTCGTGGGGGTTGGTTGGTAACCAGGTTGCAGTCTGCTGCACATGGAACTCAAAATATTTCTGGATTGAGTCTGGGAGTTGACCCAAAAGGTGGACTTGGAGAGCAAGGCGTCGTCTTCTTTTTCTCTTGAAGGTACATTTTAATTGCATTTGCCAAATTTTCATCCAGTACTTATATCTTATTTGCTTCCTGAAATTGTCTGGTATTGTGAAGTTTGCTATATGTGTTGCCATGGATGTGTCTAGGTGCTTTTACCTTGAGTTCTCCTTCTTTCTTTCTTTATTTTCTCTAATTTAATTAGTTTGTATCTTTTATTTGTATGAGAATTTAAAAGCTACTGCGATATGCCACCTCAATATGGAACAGCATGCTAGAATCATGGTGCTGTCTTTCGTTGGTTGTCTGATTGTTCTCTATTTCCAGGTGTTGATGAAGATCTTGTCCAACATTGAGGGTTGTGTTAAGGTTGTGGAGGGTGTGTGTTGGCTGTTGATCTGCTGGCAGCGGTTCATGAAGCTTCAGAAAGAACTGCTATCCCTTTACAATCTAACTTATTAGCTGCTACTGCTTTCACTGAACCACTTAAAGAATGGATGGTCATCGACAATGATGTTGTACGAGTTGGACCTCTGGAGAAGGATGCCATAAGAAGGTTCTGGTCCAAGAAAGCTATTGATTGGACAACAAAGTGCTGGGCACCTGGGATGGTGGAGTGGAAGAGATTGCGTGACATTCGTGAACTTCAGACATTGAAAAGAGTTTGATTCCTTATCAGGAGCAGACTGACACCCATATCTCGTGAAGGAAAAAGGGAAAGGCAACGCTTATGGACAGGAATCCACGAATAAGATTTATCCGAAGCAATTCATGTTATTAAACTTACAATTATTAGTACTTGTACAATCCCTGTAAATCCTGATTAGAGATTGATAGGTTGACGGAGGGATATAGAAATCTAGAAAGATACAAATTCATGTATAACCTAATCTCACACTGAAATGGATTATATAGTTTGACATGAAATCTATGGAATTCAGATTCATGCATAATCTAATCCAATTTACACGTACAAATTTATCTAGGATTCATATTCGTAACATATCCTAATTCAGTTGACATATTCATATTCCTGTATAACCTGATCCAATTTACGGTTGTATAATTTTGGATCACTTGTAGAGACCTATTACAACAGAAGTATAGATCAACTATCCCATACATTATAGGATTGTAAGCAATGATTAAAAAATTGCAGAAATTTTGAACCATTTAATAAATACCTTAGAGATGAATATGTATGAGATACCTCCTGGTCTATAAACCAGAATGATGTCTAACGAAGTGAGAAAATCTATTCTAACTATTTACACAAATTGGATAACTAAAGATCAGCCACGGCCCACCAATGAATTTCAAGACATGTGAAATGAGTTTCACTAAAAAAGTTTATGTATTGACTCCTTCGATGAACTCCCACAACAAGCAACTGATATTAAGAAATTTATCAACATTAAAGAACATCTATATTATGCAAAGGATCAACCGCATAACCCTGCATCAAGTCTATTGTTTCAGTATTCAGCCCTTTCAGCCCCTCATCACATGATTATGTAGGCAAAATGAAGCTGATAAAACTCATATAATCACTTCAACTGCCAGAAACTTTTGAACAAGTGAGCTGACTGTTCGAGAATGGGCTAATAATGGTAAAAAAGTAAAATAGCACTAGTTAACACATATTCATACAGATTTACACATCATATAATCTCAAAGAATTGGCGTTTCTTATACAAATTATAGTTTAAGAGATACCCCATTTAAGACAGCTCGAATGATGAATTTCATAGGCAGGAGTTGCTACTATAGATACCTGTGCAGAGAGGTCGGTACATCAAAAGAAAAAACTCCATCAGGCTTCGGATATTCAATTGGAGAGTGAAACTGTGCAATCTGCAAGGAAGAAGTTCAATCAACGTTAGTAAACCGCTTCATTTGTCCCTCAATACAATTACTTAAGACTTATACAATAAGAGAAAGGGGAGGGATTCCTGTATGGTGTTTGATTGAAGGGCAATGAACATCAACAATACAAATTATTGCAAACAGATCAATCCTAAATGTAAAAGCAGTGCACATTTTTAGGAAAAGTTCAGTATGGCAGAAATGAGGGTTTTAAATAATAAGATAGCTGGTAAACCATAACTTTGGATTTGTTTTACACACTTAAACTAATTGCTGCCATCTTAATTGTCTTGCTGCTGAAGAACCAGCATGATTTGTATAATAATTGCAATAATATCTTTTCCTAAAGCAGTTTCTACTCACGTCTGTTGCTTCATGATCAGGCCTCCCATGCTTCAGTGTGAAAGAGGACCTCCCTCTTAGTATATAGCTGGTAAGCACAGAATTCAGACAAGTGAAGTATTCTCTATAATTACATGCAAAAAGGAGGAAGATCCGTACAATGAAAACAATCAACAAAAAGACCAGTAACATTGAGGTCTTACTGTTCTAAACCACTTATAGCCAATCCAGGAATAAGACCATATTCGAAAGCCTACAAGACCAAAAATGCTACTTAGAATGCAATACGACATCACAAGTAGAACCCAAGGAACTGATCCCTATTGTTTCTTAACCAAAATCTAATAAAGAAGAGAATACAAAAAGGCACTTACAGGTCTGTAGTTACGAGCTCTGTGAAGTTCTTCCCATACCCAAGAACTCCTTAAAGCATCCCAATACAATCCTAAATTTGTACCTTCATGAAGGGTAGCAAAGGTAGCTTCTGCAGCTAGCATTCCTACAAAAACCATTCAGGCTAGTAATACACTCAAGGGACAAATAAAATTGTATGCATCATGATTAACATTCTATAGCCATTTCTTAAGCAGCCATACTAGATAGTTTTGAAGTTAGCCAATAATGAAACACATGCTGCATATTAACAGGAGGTAGCAATGATATTCCAATGGTAGCCATGCTAAATCTAAAAATATCAACCATTTGCTTTGAATCCTTAAATTTTAAAAGTAAAACATATAGAAGAAATGATGCACTTTTTCATACATGCATATAGCATGAAAATAGAAAAGAATAACAGAAAACTATAGCTCAAGACCATTAAACTATTGCTTATCCAATAGTATCATATACATCTATTGCTTACAGAAACAGGGCATTTTTGCCCTGCATTTCGTGAGCATGAAGTATGACACTACAGATTGTGATGACATCCAGAACATCAATCTCAAGTCCCCAGAAGAAAACGTGAAAGTAAGGACAAGGTTGTGGCATTCAAACACATTTGAATATAGCTTTCTCTGAAGATTGTAGAGCAATTTCCTCTGATACATGTGCAGTTCTGACAAGAAATGTTATAATGTCCAAAATGCCACAAAATAGCATTTCTTTAAGCAGCCTATGTGAATATTATGCAATATTAATTTTTTATGACTGATAAACTAAGCCAGAATCTAAATGAAAACTTCAGCTTTGTCTTAAAATAGTTAATCAAGATGCATCGAGATTATCCGCAAATGTATGTTGTTTATAATCACTATAAGAATGCAAATACAGAACCTATGATGCCATCAAGCTTATTTCTGTGTTTCCTAAATTCTGTTAGTTGAGGTATTTATAATCACCATAAGAATTCCAATACAGAACCTATGATGTGTTACAGATGCATTCGTGGGTCAAAAATATGAACGACGCAAAACAAAAGTCTGATTTTTGTTTTTCCAATTATGTCATATTCTATTAAGGATTCCGAATCCTTACTTAGTTAGGAATCCTAGTTGGCAGTAGGAGTTGTTTAGCAGTAGGAGTTTTAGTTGGCAGTAGGAGTTGTTTAACAGTAGGAGTTTGTTTAGTTAGGAATTCTAGTTCTATTATTCTTCTTGATTGTAAGGAGATTTCCCTATATATAGGGAGTTATTCAGCAATAAAAGAACAAGCATAATTTATCAAAAATCACGAGATCTGGAACTCTCTCCTTAATGAGTTTTAAGGTTGCAGCTCCCTTTGACGAGTTGTGTTGGATTACCCACTATAGGTACATCCAAGAGGAAGAACAAGGGTAAAACCCCTTTGGTGGAAGAGAAATCTCCAGCTAATCGTCCGGTGACGCGATCCCAAACTCGGGACCGTAACATGATGCCATCAAGCTTATTTCTGTGTTTCCTAAATTTTGTCAGTTGAGGGAAATAGGCTTATTAAAAATTGTTGTACCATATGACTCCAAAGATTATTCATCTTGTTGATTCAGGACATGTTTTTAGAGAGGCAATGGCATGAGCACAATTCAGTAAGCAAGTTGAATGTACCTGATTTCATTGCAGTATGTGTCCCTTTTATTTTTGGTACATTCAGGAAACCAGCAGAGCAGCCAATAATTGTTCCTCCAGGGAAAACTGGATATGGAATAGACTGAAATTTACCTATCATCAAATTCATACTTGTGTTGTATGTGTATGATATTTTATAGTTAAATTCAAATCAATCCTTTTGGTATGTTGGTGACAATTATCATAAAATAAGATACTTCAGCCAAAAAAAAAACTCAATTTATCATACAGTACTCAATACGCACCTGGATACCACCTTCATTTAGAGTTCGTGCCCCATACTGGACTACATTCCCACCCTCCAGAAGTGGTTTGATGGAAGGATGATGCTTAAATTTCTAAAAACAGAAGTAGATGAGTGGAAGTGGGATGAAATTTCAAAAGCTTGAGAGAAGAATTGGAAGCCAAGAAGATAATGTGAATATATAAATGCTTTAATGTAATAAAAGAAAAAAAATTGACAATAACCAAAAGAGGTATCAAACTTGCCCAACCAAACTCTATCATCAATATTGCTAGGGATTGGATTGGTGAATTCAGCTATTACATGGAGTCAAGGATATAACTCCAACGATATTCCTCAATCTATGGAACTAACTTAAGAAGCACCAGAAAAAGTCATGCCAATCTCTGTCTAGCCCCACCAATATCCAGCAATAGATAAGCTAAATATGAAAAAATTGAACATCTAAAATGAAAAGTCCGTCATTTAGTTTCTCTTTTGTTTCTCAAGTTACTTTTCATTTTCATCAAAAATTACCAGCTGTTGTCACATGTACTTCATAGCAAGGCTCTCTTCTAGAACAATCTAGGGATAAATGAGTGTCTAATTTGTAAAAAAATCGGAGATTGGGCTACAAGCTGATTGATAACCAAAATGACCAATAGATTGTGCGCTGACCTAACAATGGAACCAACAATTGGATGAACACCTTCATCAGTGGTTCTGGCAACACTACAGGTTATGTGATCAACAGAACTGAGACTGGGAAAGTTAGGAATACAAAGAAAGAGAAATGATAAATGAGGGAACTTCAGTTATTACTTATATCTGAACTCTAAGATCCCTCTTATCCTTGTTCACAACTGAATCACATGATCAGTTGATATTTCATGCTCCCAAATAGAAATGATAAATTTAGAGTGCTAAAAAGAGACAGGTCCAGATCACCTGAAATTCTTCATAAGGATTCAAATAAGGATTGTGATAATTCAGAGCTATGACAAGGCCAATTGAAACCTGTAAAGACCGAATAAAGGAAATACAATGATGAGTACCATGCATTCAGAGGCATCCACTTTTTGATGAGTAGTCCCTAACTAAGATATCAAAAGAAGAAGAAAATATGTCTAATGATGTTTAAACAATCGATGTAAATCAAGGTTCAAGAATGAAGTGCATATTTACCAAAAACTCCTAGATGCAAAAGGCCAATACTTGGAAATAAATAGCCTTGAAACTGAAACTCAGTAGAGCAACTTTAAGTATACAGCGGTGGGTGTCATTATGTGCTTTGAGCTCATACGGTGATGATCTATGAATAACTCAAACAATTTGTATCCAAATATTATCATAATAATGAAAATGTAGAATTGTTACCTGGTTATCTTTCATGTGGTACAGAAATGATCCTCCATATGTTTTATGATCCAAGGGCCAACCTAATGTGTGAAGCACAGCACCAGCTTTATGCTTACTATCATCAATTTCCCACACCTGAAAAAGTCCACCAAAAACATGTCCCATGAATCTTAGTTTAACAGCAAGTCTGATTGTGAATTTAATCATATAACAAATTATTTTTGTAAAAAAAAACCCAATAATATTGCGTACATAATACAACCAAGCTTAGTTGAAGTGATCAAAAGCTGCTAGCTATACAAGCAATAAATATGGTTTGTTCATTTGATATATATCAGCGTACTAAAGTTCTTTCAGGCCAAATCTCCATAGATTAAAGATGATAAAATGCAGAGTTGTTTTGAAGCTGGTCACCTCTTTAATTCCTAAAGCATAAGTCTGATGCTGTGCTTGCACCTTCTCCCTCAATCTGTATTTTTTAATTATTTTCTGAAAAAAAAAAGGTTATAAGCCTGCATTGACCATCATGCTCAGAAACCAGCACTGCTGCAGCTATAAAGTTGTAATGCAAACCTCTGATAATGATCCACGGCACCCTTCAGCTAAAAGTGTTATGCGACCTGTAGTTTTTAAGTGGTCCGATATGTTAAATTTAGCATCATAGCACAATTAGAACATTTAAAATTAAGCTTGATTAAGTCAAAGTTTGCCACCTTAAAATGATTGATAGAATGTGCATGGTACACAATCACGCTAGAGAGAAGAGGCAGAGAGGCCTACCTTTTAATTCTACACCACACTGAAAATTCTCCTTCTTAGAACCATCTTTAGCAATTCCCATATCATTTGTGGCAACGCCTGTGACAGTGTTGTTTGTATTGTACAGTATCTGCCAAAATTCCATAACTGTTAAACACATACATGAAACAATAGATATGAAAAAAGAGTTTTAAAAAAGTACCTCACAGGCGGCAAACCCTGGATATATCTCCACCCCAAATTCTTCAGCTTTTACCCCCATCCATCGCACTAACTGACTCAAACTGTTTTTTTTTTTTGGGATAAAGTCAGAAGAAACAGTCCTTCTCAGTCACTGACAAGGTCAGATAGGAAAAACAATAAAAGGAAGAAAATCAAGGGAAAAGGAAGAAGGAAAGGATGTGTCATATTCAAGACGAGCAAATATGAAGTCAAGAAGCAGTTTTCTCATGTCAGGAAGATTCTCCTAATGACCATCTTATTCCATTAAAACAAGACAAAAAATGAAGGCAGACCTATAATACAGATGAGAGAATGACGAGCAAAATGACACATGTCCAAAGAGCCAGAAAAACTAAAGCAAAAACAATACTTCCTAACCTTAAGAAAACAAATGCATTAAAGGACGGTCAGCTATTAAAACAAACATCAGTGGTTGTCTAATCCTGGAAATTTAAGGAGCCTGAGGCCCAATACAGAATCACAAAGATATTTTGAAGATATTAACATAACTGCATATTGGAAACTGGCATTTTATTGTCAGTTGATGGCAGGAAACTCAGTTATAACTTGAGTTACCAAGCAGAATTTGAGGTTTGCAGAGATGAAAATTTTGAGGTGAGCAAATTTTAATGCACAATCAAAGTTTGCAAGCTTACATGGTCAAATCTAGACGAGAATCCAGAGGCAAGAATCCACAATTACCTGATAACATAGTTCCCCTTATTGTCGAAGGGGCTTGGAAGGGAAAAGGCATGATTCTTTGTAAGAAACCAAAACTTGTCAGAAGAAACAGGGACAGTGATCGGCGCCTGGAGACAAGTAACATGTGAGACTAAAAGTGAGATACAAGGCATTAGAATTTTATGTAGCCAATCCAACATTCCATGATCCCACATCACCAATAAATAATCACAGGGAACTCACTTTTCAAAATAATTCCAGAAATTTTCTATTATGTCCAATATCGTTAGAGATTTTGCATTGTGAATATGATTCGTTTCTGTATTAGAATATAAAGATCACATAGAAAGTCTTTGAGTGAAACAAGGAAAAATAATGCAATTTTCAAATTCAGGGCATGATAAATGTATATGAACCCTAAAGAAAGCTTGTTACACAGACTGGAATTTCCGGCATAGGTTTATTGTCGAGAATCATAATCCATCACTGCAGCCAATTTAATTCAATATCAAAATGAACGGGAGTCATATGACAAAGGATTTCATTCCATATACTTGAGGGAAAACAAGGGAAACTTTGTCCGTGGAACCAAAGACTCAAAAATACAATTTTCGTGGGAACTTATTAAAAGCACCTCTTCCTGCTTCCATTGCGGCAAAAGTTCATTCAGAGCCCGGGGTTCAAACACATTTCCAGATAAGATGTGAGCACCTACGGTCGTAATGCAAAGAACAGTGATTATTAAACAACAACAATGCATCCAAACCTGGGTTCTAGAACTTGATAAAGCTAAGGGAAATAAAGCAAGCAACGAACAAAAACTTGAAGATGCTTAAAAGAACTACTTACATATTGAGAGCCACGTAAATTTGAAAAGAACATAAATGTGACATATGGATGTTGAGAGAAAATTCCTTACGAAGCACAGGTGTAATAGCTTGAAACTTTATTGGAGATTTCATTACAATCACCATGGATATGAACCTCTTATGCAAAGGACATATAAGTTCCCAGTGGAAAAGGGAAAAGTATTAAGACCACAAAAGAGAGAAACCAGTGCATGGACTTGTTTAAAATGTCAATGCGTGAGGACATCCATCCAATGTAATACATACAGAGAATTAGCAACAAGAAACACCTACCAACTTCAGCACCTTTCTCAACTACACACACAGATAAATCTACACCCTTTTCACGACATAATTGCTTCAACCTTATGGCAGCAGATAATCCAGCCGGTCCAGCCCCAACGATCACAACATCATATTCTATAGATTCCCTAACCGGTCCGCTGCAAAAACTCCTAATGGAACCTTCAGTTCTTCTAAAATCAACCGAGTTGGCAC
The DNA here is from genome assembly GCA_026546855.1 of Erythroxylum incrassatum. NCBI lineage: Eukaryota > Viridiplantae > Streptophyta > Magnoliopsida > Malpighiales > Erythroxylaceae > Erythroxylum > Erythroxylum incrassatum. The sequence goes on along the minus strand of JANVCL010000005.1, from coordinate 7,785,871 downwards.
AGTTTGATGAATACCCAGATGACAAAATCCGGTTAAAACCAACTTGAGATACGGAAAGTCTCGGGATTGGAGCTAAATGTTGACAAAGCGAAGAACTTTTTGGGACTTGACTTTTACATGGAATATTCGAGCTTTGAGAAGGTGATTCACGGAGACGCGAGACACATCCATCACTTACTCTGCTTGTTGAACAGGACAGATGGTCGTGGATGGAAATGGGAATCGAAAAGCTCCGAGATTTAGAGGACTTGCAAGGGATAACGATGAGTCTATACATTATCAAAGGACTACGAAGTGTGAAGGAGATGAACTTGGCAGAGTTTGATTTTGTTAAAACTTATAAGTTGATACGTTCGAATGTGACGATGATTAGGAAGTGACGTAGCAAAGCTCCGTGCTGATCTTATTAGATCGTTTTTTCCTTTCGGGACACGTATGTATGTTGCATAAACTTTATGCACAAATATATATCTAAGCCCAGATTTCTTATTCAATATTATAGTGTCTAATTATGTTTAATAAATCTTACCCATTTATTTATGTGAGTCTTGCATAAGATCTGTATGAGACCCATGTAAGGCTCGTAAAATAAATGACTAAGATTTTATGAGACAGAATAAAATAGAGTAAAACTGAGTAAAATATCTGATCTCCAAATATCTTATATATAGATAGACAAGTAGGTAGATAAAGGTGTTGTCTTTAATACTTTCCAAAAGCATACAGCGGTAGTATAACGCGTTATGCTGGTCTTGAAAGAGGTAATGCAAAACATTCGGCGGGGGCTCCTGGAGAAAGTGCACACCAGAACCGGAGAGGATGGCTAGCGAGGCAAGGTGGTCTGCGCATTGATTCCCCTCCCGAGGAACGTGTTGAAGCTGGATCTCCCAATCACACTGGATGAGCTGGCGAATACCTATCACCAAAAAGGAAGTATCAGTCAAAACAAGATTAGAGGGAGAAAGTAAGTTAATAACCTCTAGAGAGTCCACTTTGACAATGACTTGACGGAAGCCTAAATGCCAGGCAAGATGAAGACCCGAATGGACACCCCAATTGTCCGTCCAGAATCGGACTCGCTTGCCGTTACCAAGTTGCCAGTGCAGGCCGCTTCGAACAACATGGCAAGTCGCAGACATACCACGCCACAGGTTCGAAGCCCTCCCCCGTTCCAAGGTAAGAGGGATTTGTTGCATGTCCACTCGATACTTAGCTCGCAATATCCGGACCTAGAGGGCCCGAGGTTTGGTGAGCAGTGCCCATCCCAGTTTTGCCATAAGAGCATCGTTGGATGAGCGGATGTACTTAATGGCCAAACCTCCTGCTTTTTTGGACTGACAAACAGTATCCCAACTGGTCAGGTGAATTTTTCGAGACTCCCTCGTAGAGCCCCAGATAAAAGCGCGCATGAGCCTTTCTAAGTCATCACACAAACGACGAGGGAGACGGACAGTTTGCATGGTATAAGTGGGTAAGGCGGCAAGCACAGACTGAGTGAGGGTAACTCTGCCGACCAGGGATAGGACCTTGGCTCTCCACCCCGCAAGGCGCTGCTAAACGCTATCTAGGATGCACTGATATCTGTGGCGTGAAGAGCGCTCGTGGAGCAAAGGAACGCCCAAATATTTCCTAAGATTGTGCGTTTGAGAAATATGCAGGTCGTGACTAATGTGCCGAGCGATATCAGGGGATACATTCTTAGAAAAATAGATCCGAGTTTTGTCGATGTTCACTTTCTCTCCCGAGGCCGGGCAGAAATCGTCCAGAGTCCGAGCAATGACCTGAGCTTGCGAGGGCGTGGCTTCGGCGAAAAGGATAAGGTCGTCGGTGAAAAAGAGGTGAGATAAAGGGGGACCGGTCGGACTAAGTTTAATCGGACGCCACGAGCCTAGGGCAACGTGATGTGAAATAAGCTGGCCCAAACACTCCATGCAAAGGACAAAAAGGTAGGGCGAGAGCGGGTCACCTTGACGGAGCCCCCGAGAGGGACAAAACGGGTCCGCCAGAGAACCTTGCCACGCAACCTGGAAGGTAACCGTAGTCACGCAAGCCATAATAAGTGAGATGAGATTAGAAGGGAGCCCTACGTCCTGTAACGTATCTTGGAGAAAATTCCAACGAAGCCGATCGTAGGCTTTTTCTAGATCGACTTTAATGGCCATCAAAGCCTTCTTGCCCTTCTTATTGCGCATCGTATGAATGACTTCCTAGGCGATGATAATATTGTCCATAATCTGGCACCCCAGTATGAAGCTAGTCTGGGACGCTCGGACAAGCTGATCCAAATGAGGTTTGAGGCGATTAACAATGACCTTGGATAAGATTTTGTAAATGACATTACAGAGGCTAATCGGCCGGAATTGGGTTATAAACTGCGGGGAGGGAGCTTTTGGGATGAGAACAAGGGTAGTTTGATTTAAAGCGGGCTCCCAGTGTTCCATCCAGAAAACGGCCTGGACATATTCCGTCACTGCCGGCCCAACCTGCTCCCATTGCCGTTGAAAGAAGAGGGCATTAAAACTATCCACTCTAGGGGCTTTGTTGGGGTTCATGGCAAAAACAACCGCCCGGACTTCATGAACGAGAACCGAATGGGCCAAGGCTTGCAAACTGTCCGGAAAGAGAGGAGGGAAAGCGCCAGAAACAGGGAAACACTGGCGAGGCCCGGCCTCCGGGGTGTACAAATTGACAAAATAATCCCGAACATGCCAACGCAGGGTGACTGGGTCAGAGATGCGGGTCCCAGTAGAGTCGTGAAGGCTCTCGATGCGGAGCTTCCTGCGTTTAGTCAGAGTGAGCGCATGGTAATATTTCGTGTTGCGATCGCCTTGCGAGAGCCAGTCGCACTTCGCTTACTGATGCCAGTAAACTTCCTCTTCGCAGAGGATATGGGCCAACTCCTGACTCAGGTGTTCCTCAAGATCGGAAAGGGCGTCCAAATTGGCCGGTGTCATGGCCCTTTGAATCCCGTGGAGCCGAGCGAGAAGGCGTTTCTTCCACTAGAAAATATTGCCAAATACTGAAAGGTTCCATTGGCGGAGATGTGAGGAGAACTAGGTCAGAGAGTGGGACATAGTCCCCGCGGTCGGCGCCCAATGCCGGGCGACGACATCAGCAAATGCAGGGTGAGTGAGCCAAGCATTTTGGAACCAGAACAACGGGGGGTTCGGCGCTGTAGGCGTGGGACGATGCAAATGAACTAACAAAGGTCGGTGGTCTGAGCCGAGGAAGGGAAGATGATGATTTTTGGCGTGAGGATAAGCCTGGAGCCAGTCCGACAAACCAAAAACCCTATCCAAGCGCGCGTAGACCCTACCTCGGCGCCAGGTAATCTGGAGCCTACAAACCCCAAGTCGTGGAGACGGCACTCATGCACCCAATTCCGAAAGCGTTGATTGACCACACACTAATTTAATTTAGTTTGTCTTCTTTCCTTGTTATTCAAAAAAAAAAAACTTTCCAAAAGCAAGAAAACTGCAGAAAGACCGATGGTTATGAAGCATACTCATATAAATTCGAGAAAAAGTGTATCCTTTTCTGTAAAAATATTTTGTCGTGGTAACTATTTTTACAGAGAAAATGTTGTTTCCGTCTAGATTTAAAAGAAAGGATGATGAGGTTGAATGGTTGTTGATGGATCCCCAAGAGACGTGGAGCAGTTCATAACAGATCAAAATTTGCAGATTTGTCATGGAATGATCCTAATTTGCCATTCCAAATTAACTTTCTTCTATTCGTCTGGCTTCTCATCAGATGCAAAATAGATATGCATTTTGAATATATTAAAACAATAAAACAACACAAGGTAATAATTTTATCGGATCATACCTCAAGCGTTTTACAAAATTTGATATCTGGGTAGCCATTCTCTTCACTACCACAACTTAAAGGTGAGGCCTTTATGCATTTTCATTGAATTCTGCGGTGTGAATCTGCTATGTTTTCTTAGCTTTCATTGGTGGGAATGTAGCTTCATTGATAAGCTTGAACTCTTGAAATTTTAAGATATTGTCCCTAATGATATACTGCATCAGTACATGAGAACGAAATGCTCCTACATCTGCATGTCTCTGCACTTCACGTCTTTGTGAAAACAGCAGTAAAGTCAATTTCCATCTAGAGACTATGAACCTGAGCTTTGGATTTCCTCAAGTAACTGTTATCAGACTCCTAATCCTAATTAAATACTTGGGAGCCGTCCTAGATAACTCAAAAGAAACATGACATCTTCTGCAACATTTGTTTCGTTTTTAATTTTGATGTAATAACCTTAAATCTGAATATGCACCTCTTTTACCAGTTTCATGTACATGATTTGTATCCGCCAGAATCACAATGCACCAAATGTGTTGTTTGGACCATGAGTTGCACAATGTAAATGATGATGTCCCAAGCCGTCCAATTCTTAACATGACCATTCTGTACTTCAAGTTGATTTGCACGGTCCTATTTAGAGTATGGGACCTATGCCAGTATCTCCATTAATGTGCATTCTTTTATCACCACTATCACACGCACAAAGATGAAAATCTCGTGCTGTTGCAGCAAGTAAATATTTCACAACAAATCAACACTAATGCTAAAAATGCAGAGCAAGGAACTGATTCTTACTGAACCAAACACTATGCACAAAGACAATCTCCGGTGTGTTTATGTGAACCATCACATGAAAGCATTGATTATGTTCGAGTGTACAAGCAAGCTCCAGGATTCTGTTAAAAGGAATGGGAAAAGAAGGTTCAGTAATACAAGTGTCCTCTCTCTCCATATGTTAAATACCAGCGTCTTGGCTTTCAGCTGATACAAATTATGTATTAATGACAATTGTTCATTTCATCCCTCTACTATTCTTACTAAATTCGTTTCAGCAAATTCCAGTAAATCCACAAGTAAACTGCATGCTTTTTGGGTTGAGAATTTGTATATTCCAAAATCGCATCACTCATGATAAATGAAGGAGTGTACAAAAAGGGAATGTTGATTGCAGTTCAGGATAGAAAACACCAAAGTCCAGTTCCCCGAAACTTGAAGTTTTAAAAATCATCAAAATGATGTAATTTGACTCTTTCTAACTAAAGCATTGATATTCACAGCATTTATCCTAAAATGCAATCTCAGGAATTAGTACCATGATTCAGAAATTTAGTCCATACCAAGAGTCAAGATATAAACTGTAAGCTACATGATAAGACAGCCTAGAACAGACTGATATGAGAACAGCAGAACTTAAAGCAATGGCTTAGCATTCTTATGCATCTGGTTAAAAAATATTGGAATTCGATGACTTTTTTTTAAAAAGAAGGTATATATATAATACCTCATTACAATATTGTCTCCTAGTAATTCCAATGGTAGAAATATTGAGCCAAAGAGTTAGAGCACTACACTAGTTGGTTTCTTCATTGGCAAAAGGTCCCCATTCCTGGTGGTTAGTGCATGAGCTCATAAGGCCTAGATAGGCAAGGGCTACTAGAGGTTATAATTTCATAGGAGAATCATATTCTCTTGAAAGTGTCCTCTGATTCAAAAGCAAATGGGGTGCTGGATAATGAGCTGTGGCACATATACAACCTCCCCATTTTCTTGCAGGTTTGGAAACTTTCTATTAGCCTTGAAAGGATTACATACGAAAACATCCTCATTTTGAGTTAATATTCACAATATTCCCCTAGAGAATTAGTATTTTGAGTTAATATTCACAATATTCCCCTAGAGAATTAGTCTACAAAGGGGCTTAACTTAATAGCCAGATACGTTGGAAAAATCAATATGTATGGACAAAGTAACAGCCAAGTGGAGAAGCATGAGATATGCTCGAATGTGTTACACGTAGAGTTGAGCAAAGATCTCCCAGACAGTATGCCCTTTATGAGATTAGAGGAGAATGGCAGCCTTTAATTTCTATGATAATGACCAAATAAAGGATAAAGACCTTAAGTTTTGGTATAAGGGTGGATAACCAACATAACTATCCACACAATGCAAGCATATTATGGTTGGAAAATGGCTCAGCTTTCTTATAATTCCTAGAACAGCTGCTTCAGATTTTGAAAAGATCTTAGTGACTCATAATTATGTTCTCAAATTTTATTAAATCTTGAAATGTACATTTTATTTTATTTTTTCGAACACAAATGTACATTTTATTTAAGAGTGCATTTCAATTATAGATATTTTTAGCAAGCATGTAAAACGACAGACACCACATGGCACTTGCTAACACACCACAACCACACATTTGGGAGGCTGCTTTGGCCCACAGTGCTTCGCTGTTTCTTCCAGAGTTGTTCATTTTGATCCGCAAAATCCAAAGCCTTATCTTCCCAACCCAGCTAGTAGATTCTCCGCCAATCACTCATCCCTCTGTTACTCTCCCCACACATTCCCACACTGACCCAGTCACCCAACCCAAACACTTCTCCATCTTAGCTGTGCATATCGTCATTAATGCTTAACCACTCTACCTTTGTCCTCTTCCCCTTTTCTCCCGTGTCAAACTTACGTTGCCAAACATTTCATCTTTTCAGCTCAATATTTCATTTCACTTTCTGCTTTGTTTTAAGTCTTTTTAGTTTGACCTTTTCGTGAACAGTTTGCGGCTTTTCAATTACTCACCTGCCATATTGAATCGCCAACGATATTTCAGTTTGTGGGTATCTCTTACATTTTCAAGTTTGCATCTTTTTCACGGTGGCAATTTGCATTCAGTCGTATCTTGGATCTGCCTTGAGGTTTTACAGCCAGTAGAGAAGTTGTAAGGAAGTGGGTATTTATTGGAAGAAGGGAAGGGAGTGGGGATATTGTTAAAGGAAGATGAAGATCCAGTGTGATGTGTGTGAGAAAGCTCCTGCTACAGTGATTTGTTGTGCTGATGAGGCTGCACTTTGCGCGAAATGTGACATAGAAGTGCATGCGGCAAACAAGCTCGCAAGCAAGCACCAGAGGCTTCTTCTTCAGTGTCTTTCCAACAAATTGCCTCCTTGTGATATATGCCAAGTAATCTCATTTCTCACTTTCTGTACGCGTTTCCTTTTGAGTTCTGTGTGCTGTATTCCGATGTTCTCACGTCCCTGAACTTCTGTCAATCATTAGATTCTGGTTTAGCTGTCTGTATCATAGATTGGTCTGTAGATTCACATCTGCTGACTACCTGGATCAGACCTTTGAAAATAAGAGCCTCTAACTTGTTTTATAAGAGTTTTCCGTTACTATTTAAGAGGCAAAGGAAAGAAAGGACATCGAAGAACTCACGCACAAGTTGGTCTTCATTTCCATAGTTGATCTTTTCCATGTTGATTCTATCTCTAGTCCAGATCAAACATTGCTGAGGAAAATCATTTCCAAATTCTTCTTGAATATCCTCTACGTCTTCGATGTACATGTAAAATAAGGAATTCACCGGTTGAAAAAGAAAAAAAATGTCTCTAGCTAGCAAGAAGGAAATTACACGAGCATGAAGCGTGAGTAAAAGCATTATCTTAGAGGCTATCATTGATGAATCCTTATGAACCGGTGGTAGAGGGCAAGAAATGGCCTATAGAAGAATGTTTGGTGGGGAGAGCTTCAAACACGTGTGGCTTCATATTGTTTGGTGTATGCTGAACGGAAATGGTCTTAGAGACACCTTTGGTCTACATATGGTCTCGACCTTTATATAGTCTCAGATATTATATCAACATGTCATGTGTGAAACTGTGTTCCAAAGTATCCAATAACTTCGTACGTTGAGATCACCAGAAATTAAAAATCCTTGTCAAGTATAAATTCTTACTGCAGGATATGTCACTTGCATTCTCATCAAGTATAGCATGTGTTACTGCTTTCTTCAAAGACCACTTTTTTAATAGATTAAAGGATACTTATTAAGGAATTTAACCATTAAGATAGATGGAGGAGGAGAAAGAAAGTTGATAGGATCTAAGATAAAAAATGATTATAATATGAACTGTTCAATCTTTTTTTATTTTGTTTTATAGACAATGGTTCAAGCAGTTTTCACTTTTGCTTCTGTATCATCCTTTTTTGTTATGTTTTGAAACTGTCAAGGTTTTTGGTCTTTATTTTGTCATATCCTTGAAGCCATGCATGACTAACTATTCTGTCCCATCCAAATCGCCAATTTCAATGCACAGGAAAAGTCTGCTTTCATCTTCTGTGTTGAAGACAGGGCCCTATTTTGTCAGGATTGTGATAAACCAATCCATTCAGCTGGTAGCCTTTCTGCTAATCACCAGAGATTTCTAGCAACTGGAATTCGAGTGGCTCTAAGCTCGAGTTCCACCAAGGACAGTGAGAAGAGACATTTAGAGCCACCAAATCAGAGCAATGAGCCAACTTCCACCAAACTACCTGAGCAGCAGCCATCAAGTGTTAACTCTCCGTGGTCTGTTGATGATTTGCTACGGTTTTCAGACTTTGAATCATCTCATGATAAGGTAAGAACAAACGTAGCTTGAATCATTGAACTGATATACCTCATGCCCATATGTATTGGTCTGTAAAGCTCGATGACTGGCGGGCTACTTCTGTATGATTCATGAATGCACTTCCAATTTTCTTCCATTTTGGCATTCTTAGTCATGGTAACTTGAGGAAATTTGGGTGCTTAGTCCTACAAATTTAGCTTCAGCTAGTGAGTGTTGCAGGCTTTCAACCATCTTACTTGATTTGCAGAAACCTGTTGTTTCATTTTCACTTGTCAAAATTTCTTTGACATTTTTGTTATCCAAATGTGTAGAAAGAGCAGCTTGAGCTTGGAGGGTTCGACTGGTTGGCTGACATGGGTCTTTTAGGCGAGCAACTTTCTCCGGAGGCTTTGGCAGCAGCTGAAGTACCTCAAATGCCAATAACTCCATCAACCAACGCTACTTCATACAGACCCACCAAATCCAACATGCCGCATAAAAAGCCTCGGATCAAGATCACAGATGTTGATGATGATGAATATTTCACTGTTCCCGATCTTGGATGATGTCAAACGCAAACACTCCGGCTTCAGCTGGATGGTTGATGGAACTACCCATCAGTGCATAAGTACATTTTGGTTTGCACCTCCTTATCTCCCCATGAAATGATACCACTTAAGGTGCAATTTACAAATGAGGCAGATGCTACGTTATATAAATTAGGATAGTAACTTAGATGTTCAGTTCAGGGTACGGATTTTGAAGAATTCTATGTTTTATCCAACTTTATTCGTCCAACGTACATGTAACTAAGATACTGTCCTGACCAAGTTGATCCGAACTCCATAATATGCTTCATGCTTGTCTATTATTGAAGTGCTAATTTACGAGTTATTTACCTGAAACTGGCTTAAAATTTAAACCATATTAAGTTAACAAAATTAAATTGGTATTTATTAGAGGATGATGAACTGTAAAAAATCAGTAAGGCAGCTGAGTATTGTTTTTTGGTATAATTTCAACACCAAAAGAACTAATATGTCCAAAAGAACTAGTCATATTCTTGTTATCTAAAGGAATAAAAAAAGGTGGGAATTCCTCAAAATTCTTTTCTCTAAATATTTGTTGAGTAGAAAGAAGGGTAGTTGAATCATTCTTCAAAGGGGTTTATGATCTTGCCATGGCAATTCCCACGATCTTGCTATGATATGTGTTGTATTAGAGGGAAGTTGATATAAAAAGTTTTTAACAGAACCCTGTAAATCATGAATGTAACATTTGCACTAAATGGCCAGGCAACTGCCCTTTCAGCTTGCTTTTGTCCTATATTCAACCGTTCTGACCACACTCTTAGCTTATGCACCAACACTAGTTCAGTCATCCACACTGGAATCAGATATCCAAGTTCTGCGCTTGGTGCACCAGTCCATTGATCCTGTCTCAATACCAGCTAGTTCCTATCTAAATAGTTGGGATTTTTCCGTAGATCCATGTGAAAGTTCGGGGGGATTTCTGGGGGTTTTATGCACATTTCCTCTTGACAATTCAAGCAATCGAGTTATAGAAATTGATCTCGACGCTGCTGGATATGATGGGTTTCTATCACCAGCAATCGGAAACTTGTCAGAACTTACCACCCTCAATCTCAGCAAAAATAAATTTCGTGGGCCAATACCAGATACCATAGTCAACCTGAAAAGGCTAACCAGAATTTCTTTGTCCGGAAACCTCTTCACAGGCAACATACCATACGGAATCACCAAGTTGAAGCATCTTGAATTCATAGACCTCTCGCAGAACCATCTCTCTGGTTCAATTCCACCTGATATTTCAGGCTTGCGGAGCTTAACCTACTTAAGTTTGTCAAGCAACTCACTGTCAGGAAGAATCCCAGACCTCTCTGGTCTATGGCAACTTGGGACGTTAGACCTTCAAGACAACCAGCTCTATGGAATCTTGCCAAAGCTTCCTGTAAACCTGAGAACATTGTCATTAAGCCACAATGTCCTTTCAGGACATATTTCTCCCATAAGAGTTCTCCAACGCCTTGCGTGGTTAGATGTTAGTGATAACAGGCTTACGGGTATCATCAGCCAGGAAGTTCTCACCTTGCCACAGGCTCTGCGCATTAATCTCTCCATCAACCACTTCTCAGTAATAGAACCAATAAAATACCCTGCAAGAGAAACACAACTTCAAGTGCTTGATGCACATGCCAACCAACTGAGTGGTCATCTACCTGTTGGTTTGACTGCTGTGGAGAACTTAACCTCGATATACTTATCCCATAACCAACTCTACGGTCCAATCCCTCCTGAATATGGGACAAGGCTAAGCAATTCCTGGAAAGCTTTGTTCTTAGACAACAATTTTCTAATTGGAAATCTTCCACGCCAGTTCAATAACGTGGTGGGAATTAGAGGCAGCCTTGCCCATAATTGCTTAAGATGTCCATCAGAAATTCCACTATGCCGTGGAGGACAAAGGTCTCCTTCAGAATGCGGCAGATCAAATGAAGAAAGTGATTGAGAAGCAACCATGATGAACAGAGTAATGCCAGAGATTTATGCTCCCGAGTATTATTATGTAATCGTTAGTAGTGAGGTAATCTCTAAAAATCAAATGCAGGCACATTAACTAGGTTTAAAAGAAATAAAGCATGTAAACATAACACTTCTCATAAATCAATCCAGTCAGAAAATTTTCCCATTTGCCCACATGACTATCTTGATTCAGCACCTCAAAATTTCAAAAGGACATATATATTACTATTCTCTCTCAAAATATCGCAAAAGTGAAACTGAAAGTCAAGTAAGATAACCAGAATACGAAATTAACATTTTCATATATCAACAGAAGTAGCAAAATTTTCTATGACATTACAAAAGCTCTATAAACACAATTGTTTCTAGCTACAACATGAGGAAATGCAGTTTAGAAAAGCCAATTGACACTAATGTTGCCAAGCCACATGAAAAGTGGGAATTGAATCAAAGCGATGAAGAGTAACAGATAATGGTTCCTGCTTGAATCATAGCTTCTCACCTCCGCAAAAAGGACTCTCTTCATTGTCTTCACCAAGAAAATTCCCATGCATAAGCAAGACCATGGCATCAAAAAGTAGTAAGAGTATCGAAATAGGATCTTGCCAAGAACAGCAAAGCAAATCCCAGTGAAAGTATAACCAGCATAAGCTACAATGTCTAACAAGGGTGCCTCCCCACTACCCAGTGAAAGAAGTGTCAGTTTTAGCAGTGCAACCTGTGAAAACCAGCCGAGCAGGCCCTTGATAAACAGCCAATTGAGGGCCTCTGGGCTAAACCTAAGAAAATATGAGAAATAAAACATGAAACGAATCAGAAGGCAATTAAGTGCCAAGAACCCAAAAAAAAAAAAGGAAAATCTCAAAACAGGCACTTTTTAGGCATGCATGGAATAGCAGCTAGTGAAAAGAACGAACCCAACAACACAAATACATGGGATGACGATACAGTGAATAAAAGAGAAGAAAGACATAAGAAAGGAACTAGGAGCAGTTGGCGGGATGATGTTGAAGTCAAACCTTGCAACTGAAATTGCAACCGTGTAATGTTGCCACATATGCTACCATAAAATCCATGGCCAAGCACAATCCATGCTCAAATATCTTTCCCACTCTTTAAGCATGCTTTTCGTAATACTAATTGACGTTTACTTGGCAATATATAAATGAGGATCACTTCTAAGTACCCCGCGGACATTTTAGTAAATAAGAACGCAACCTAATGAGCCTTTGGACCCTTTTACATGGCTTTGCAATCTAAGACCAAAAACAAAGTTATAGAGGTCTTAACTATAACTAAAAATATTCTCATTCTATACAACACCGTAAATAGCCAAAACTTCATTTATTGTAATGGGAAAGAAGAGCCAATCATAAACATCAAATGAAGAAGAGGACAAGGGGAAAAAAATAAAAAAGCAAACAGGTCACCAAGTTCATTTAGTATACACTTAAGAAGCAAGGAAACAGGTCCCATTTAAGTTCAAATAGTATCCATTAAAACTTGAATAAATTTAAGTAAAAAGTATGATATACTTACTTTCCATGCAGTCCCAACGACAAGCCAGCAAGCACAACATAGGTGCCAAATGCCATGAAAGGAATGTACAAATCTGGTGCATTAATATCATAAATTGGAGGTTTATAGGAAAGACGCCCCCCAACAGGCTCGGTTATTCGAGTCCAATGCCCCTGACGGAAATGCAATAAGAAAAAAGCCACAAAAGCGAAGGAAAGCCAATGCACCAAACAGATAAAATGAGGGATTACTACTTACTCTATGTAGAAAAGGAAATAGGACAACCTTCAATTTGTTCCTCACATACTGGTCATTCACTTGGAAATAATACTGGGGATCAGAAAAGTACCTACTTATCTGCGTATTCACAGAAAATGACAACAAAATCACATTTCATATCATAAAGTATATCTTACATTTCCAGAAACAATAAAACACTTCAGGAGCAAATTTACATGTTTATCTAGAGGAAACACACAGACAATCAACCATTTGATGATAATGAATGGTGTGTTACCATGTCCCAAAATTCAAATTCAGAACCTTACAACTATTTGATTTCAACTGCAACTCAAAGAGTGTTGAGCAGTCAACCATAAAGCAAGTATCGACATGAATATAGAATAAACTAAAATTTCTACAGTATCCAACATAGATCCTAAAAAGCATTTATTTCAAAAATTTTCACACTAATTTGTTGGCTTCGGCACTCATTGCTTGCAACTGCCAACCCAACATACCGAGCAACAGTACAACTGGATTATCCCCTAGTTACTGCAATAACATGCAAGCTAAACCATATCTGTCTTCAGTAAGTTGTCTCTCAAATGAGCCAACAAGAAATATAAAACAAGAAAAATCAATGCTAACATATAAACATGAACATCTTTTGGTTTTTGGCCAGGCTAGTAGGAAGAAATACATAGTTCAATAGACCAAGCTGGAAAAACAGAAAGGTGAAAATAGTCCTAAAATTTGAAATATTAAAGATCAAAGCTTTGGAATTCCATGGCAGAGCTAAATTCATCATTGTAAACCAACATAGCAAAATGTTATTTCATCTTAATTTCAAGAAAGGAAACAATGTCTAACTAACCCACCACAAAGAAATGTTCAATTATGAACATTCAATGTGACAATGCCAAGGGCATTGTGCATGGAAATGAAGCACTTGTGCAAAAGAACTGCACTTTAACATCTAGTGATGGTAATCTTATTAAACAAATCCAAGCCACGATGACAGCACCAAAAAACAACAATTGATGGCCCAAGCATGTGACTTACATTACTTTGGACATACTCAGAGCTTGACCCTAGAATTTTCTCTCCATATGCACCTAATCCACCTCTAATCAATCCCGAACCAGCTCCATAGAATGCATTCCCAAACGGATTAGGCTGTGAGTTTGTAGGTCTTGGCATCCCCGGCTGGGGACCCACATTGGTATACATCCTGTATTGACAACAGAAAGAAGAATAAAACAACCGAAAATCGTAAGAAAATGGTTCATATCGGAAAATACGGCTCCGAACAAATATCATCAACTTCAATCACTGAAAAGGAGAGATTGCAGAAGCTTCCATAAGTTATCCAAGAATCTGATCTTTTTTTTTTAAACCATTCAAATCAGATTAAAATTTTTTAAGCTTCAAAGGAATAAGCGCATTTAGATCCATAATAAAACATCAAACATAAATCTCAGAACTTTTCACATGTCACAGTTTCTCATGCAATTTGCAACTTCCGCTTCAAACAAACACATAAAAATGAGAAAGCACAAAATTGACGATTTACAGAAGCATCACAACAAAACCGAACTAGACCTGATTTCAACAAAACTCATTATCAATTTCCAGTTATTTCAATTCCGATCTTCTACTCCCAATCTCAATAAAATTCCTAATAGCTACACTCACAGACAATTACACACAACTCAAAAGGAAGAATATACGAAGAGATTTAGACAAGAGAGAGATAGACAGAAGGATCTAAAGGAGAGTATGACCTCGGAAAAGATGGGCGTAATCGTCGGCGAGAAACAGCGATATTCTGCGACGGGAACCGCCAAAGCCTTTTGGGATCTGAAGTAACACACCGTCGAGGAGGGAATGCTTGCGAAGAAGGAGAAAGGGAAAGCTTTAATCTACTGTTTGACACCGATGACACGTGACCACGTGCGACTTTGATTCTTGCATCATTCCACCAATAAGAGAATTTCCCTCTTTTTTTTAGCTTTTTTTCCTTCCCCCGGCTGTAACAGGTTTGAGAATTTTACTCACAATTAGATTTCCTTTTCCGACAAAACATTATAATTAACTTACCTTTTTTAAAAAGATAAAACATTATAATTTATAAAGGGCTCTTTTTAATTTATTTAAAAAAATTCAATTTAATATTAAAAATATTTTTATAATTTTTATAAATTTATAATTAATTTTAAAATTACATAAACTAGTTATAATTATTATGTTAGAATTTGTTAAGTGTCACGTTATCATTATCATTTACGAGAACAATCTATTCTTTTTTAATCAATAAGTCATGTGGCAATGGGAATTTCACGTGTTTGATTTAAAAATTTTAAATTTTATAATAAAACCTGATTAAACTAATTATAACTAGTGCTAATTATTAGTGAGTTAATTAATATCAGGTTAATGTTAATTTAAATCCTTAACCTTAAAATTAAGAGATCTTTAACTCTCAAAATTTGATTTTATATAACTAAAATTTGGGGGAATCACTAAATTTAAGAGAATAACTAGTTAGGGTTTTTGATTTTTAGGGTTAGGGATTTCTAATTTTTTAGGGTTAGGAATTTTAACTATCATTAATATGATGTTAATTAACTTATCACTATTGATAGCTCGAGTAAGATTCAGCACAACACATTTGACCTAAAGATGAAAAAACTTAGTTGTTAGGATTTTTAAAAATCAGCTAGATTACTTAAAAAAAATTATTGGATATGGAAATTAGTAAGGATTTGAGAGTTAGGACAGTTGAAAACATGATTAACATGTACTTTTAAAAACAATATGTAGTGTGGGCAGTTAGTCAGGACATGGCCCTAGTTAATAGATAATTTGACGTTTAGAAGTTACAAAAAAATTGATTAAGGTGGTTGAAGTTGGGAGGGATGTATAAGTACACTAGCAGGACAAAGCAGAAAGAAAAATCAGACTACTCAAACAACAACCCTATCATTATTTCAACTTTTTTTTACAATTTGTACTCATTCTTTACTTAAATAAAATTATTTTTTCAACTCAAATTTTACATTTGAACACTCTTTAGCATTTTGGTAACTTAGAATTCTATTATCTAAATTTTCCAAAACCCACTTATATAGTTAATTAGAAGTCAGACGCAATTATAGGATAATTCCTCCCTGATGTGCTTGAATTCTAGGTTGATTATAAAAGTGATCAACAATTTGGCAAGGCTGGTAGGACTATGATGTCGTGTACAAGGAATGAAAAATAAGTTTTTGTGCCTTTAACATTGGGGAAGAAGGTCCTACTGCAGTTAGAAATGAAGGCTTTGTATCCTAAATGATAGAAAATTTGGTTAGAAATATCAAATTTGACTTAGCCTGCTCGACCCAGCCCGATTTTGGCCCTAGTTGATCGAGTTATAGGCCAAAATTGCTTGACCTGACCAGGCCACTGGTCGAAGTCCGATCGAGTGCGGACTAGCTTATGGCTTGATGGTTATTTAAAAACAACCTGGCCTGGCCCATTTATTGGGCACCGATTTCGAAACCCAACCCTTGCCCTGATACTACCTATATTGGACCTCGTTTTCGAAACTCAACCCTTGCTCTGATACCATAGCTGTTTCGCTGTTGGATCCTGCTTGAGTCCGGAATCCAACCTCTTGAGCGAAATCATGAAACGTGATCTTCGTTACTCCTTATTATTATTATTTTTGAATTTCCAACACTCTTCAGAATCATGAAACATATACGTCTTACCCTGTAGGGTTAATTCATTTAGCCCTTACAAAGCATGAGTTTACTCCTTAAATAGGGCCCAACAATCGATCCAAAATTGAATTCATTTAACCCTCATAAAGCCTGAGCGGGTTTCCTTGTTAGGGTTACTTCAAAGTACCCTCATAAGCCATCATCGGTTCCACATCGTTCTCATAACATCTCAAGCCACAAAGGGAATTTACTTGGCCATCATCTATTCATCTTCTTGATCATAATAGCCCAAAAATTTGCTCACAGCTTGCTCAAGGGTGTGCCCAATCAAAACAGTCACCATGCTTGAACTCAATTTTCCTGCTTGTGGCCAGAATTTGGAAATCTTTAAAATCTGAATTTCAATTTGACTTCTTTATAGAGATCATAGCTCTATGTCTCTATTTTACTTTAAAAAAAGAAATCATCTCAATCGAAGCTCTATAGCTCAAGATATGCTTAAAAAGCTCAAGTCAGTTCGAACCCTAATCATGCTCTCCTAACTGACCTCCCCCTTACTTTAATTCAAACTTTCTCAAATTAACTCCAAATGACACAAATTTTTATGGAGAGATAGATACATGTCTTAGGAATCCATTTCTTCAACAATCACTTCATTCGGAGGTCGGATGAAGGAGTTATGGCCAAACGAATCTGATATGTTCATATCCTGATTCGTACTGAACATACTTTGGCGCAAACGCTATAACTCTCATTATAGGTGCCAGATGGACTTCGTTTTTAGACAGTTAGAAAGTAGACATTTAGGGCTACAACTTTCATGAAGACAAAAATTTGAAAATCTGTCATTAAGAGGGTCAAAACACACGGACCGAGTGAAATCACACGGTCAGGCCGTGTAACCTTCGGGTGAAATAGTGTCCCTGCGCCCCAAAACACAGGGCCTGTGTAAATTCATATGGACAGACCGTGTAACCCATCCTAACTTCCCCTTTACTCATATCTTGCCAAAAATCAACCTTTTCTAGTCCAATATCACTTCCTAAACTCTAAAGGTTCGGGAATTTCGTTTACCACGACATCCTAGCTTGTAATGAGCAAAACTCTCACCTCCGTTATCGAAAACTCACAAACTTGGTATCGTTGGAAAGATAAAAGGACAAGCTACAACTTCAAATAAGGAAACTTTGGCCAATTCTATCTCAATTATTCTAGAATTTCCCTTGAATCAGCATACACATTTTTATCCTCATGCAAAACTTAACATTCATCCCAACCTCACTT
>JANVCL010000005.1:7741241-7755375 GCA_026546855.1 Erythroxylum incrassatum | reverse complement strand
TCTTAGTGGAAAGAAAAATCTGAACCATTAGTCCCTTGAACAATTTTAACAAAGTTAATCAAGTGACTCTAATTCCTTTGTTAAAAGCACATATGTATTTGTGCTTATAATTTGATCAGCCCTCACAGGAAGTTCTTCAAGAGATACGAGGCTAACCATTTGCTTCAAATATACAATGAATGAAAGAAATTCCATTCATCATTTAGTATTGAAGTAGAAGTAGTATTACCTGCTTAGGTGCACCTTTGCTTTGTCGATGCCAGTTGCCATCAGTGTCAATGTAGGTAAGAGCAGTCCTCTTGTGACGGATAAAACCGTTGGCATAGCAATTGGAATTCCCCCAATTAAAAGAACCAGTAAGTTGTTGATTCCATCCTTGTACTTGCAATACTAAATTGGGTATATGACAATTATCTCAATGGCTATCCCAATGGAAATCGAGCATATGCAGAAGTTACCAATTGCAGTAAGAACTTTCTGGAAATGTCCAACTTGATTGGTGCTGTCCACTACATGGGCAGTTTTACCGAAGAAGGTATGCACACCAGTTGCAATAACAACTGCTTCAATTTTCCCCTGTTTGCATGTCGAGCCAGAGAACACTTCATCAGAAGGGTTTTTAGTAATAGGAAATGATTCATCAGAAAGGGCAAATTGATCGATTCTCAAAGGATCACCTTTCAGGAGACAGGCGTCGGCAGGGATCCCCCAATTTAATGCTAATAATGTCCCCGGGAACCAAAATTGAAGCATCTTGCTCGGTCCATCGACGATCTCTCCTCAGAAACTATAATTTTCTTTTGCCCAAAAAATAAAAAAGGAACCAAAATCATGTTACTGAAGAAGTAACGTATGGTGTTGCAAAAAGAGTACGACGAGGCAAAAACAGGACGAGTGAGAAAGTGAAGATTGTTAGGATCGATAACAGCTCCATCACCATGATACTTTCGCCAAAATGAGAGAGACAAGCTAAAGAGGTATGGGCAAACTTGATTTTTTAAGTTTGGGATTATCCCAAACCCTAGTGTGGAGCAGCTTATTGATTTTGGCTGATTGGCTTGGCTGGTTCAATCCTATCAGCCAAATAACCAAACATATTTTAAAAAATTAGCTGATTAGTTGTTGTCCAAACACACCCTATATTGTGTTTTCTAGAAGTTTATGTGTGTTTTTAAGTACTTTCTTAAACGATAATCATGAGAATTGTGTTTTTGATATTTTTTGATATATTTTAATTGTTTGATTATTTTAGAACAAGAACTTGATTTTAATTTTATGTTTTAATGGTTGTTTGATGTGTTTATTAGTGAGTGGAAACAGAAAAATTGAAGAAAAGATGAAGACACTACAACAAAGTTGATCTTTTACTACAAAAAAACATAACTAAATGTCTACAAAACGTTGCCTATAGTTATTTCCTACGTTCATATTTCATTGCACAAAGCATTGCCAAATTCCTAAAAGGGTTAGGGTTGCCTGGCCTGTGACCCTACCCAATTTATCATTTTTTTAAAAAGTGACAAAACAACATAGTTTTGTCACTTTTAGTCAAGCCAGGCTAGAGCGGTCCTGGCCCGCGCCCAACTTGTGGTCTGGTCAGGCCAAGCAATATCGGCCCTTGGCACGCTTCGGGCCGAAGTGCCATCTCTATAAAGAGGACCTTCACACTTTACTTATAGCGTTTGGTGCTTTATACTGTTATTAACAACTCTATAACAGTATACTTAGATTATAAAAGAGTCCAACAACATAATAAATATAAAATTACATAATAATAATAAAATTTAAATTATATTGAATTAAGTGAAATGTGACAAAAACAATAAACTGATCAATATGTTATTTTCAAATAGAAAATTTGCATTGTAGACTACAAAAATTGTGAATCTTTAACTTGAAGAAAACCATATCCTACATAGTACTATACCATATCTAAATTTCGTAATTCAATGAAGTCAACATGTGTTGTTTATACTTTTAGGCTATTCCTAGTTCTACATTTTTGTCTGCGCAAACATTGTTTACCATATCTAAACTAAATAGACAATATTTGTTTCATTATCTATAAGAGAAAGAAGAAACTAATGTAGATAACTAATAATTACATATATGATTATGCTTAAAACCCAAAAAACAAAAAGAAAGAAAGAAAAAGATGAATTTGATAGTATGAGGAGAGAAGGTGTGATGAATACTTTTGCTACAATTAAAAAATAAAACAAAAGAAGATATAACTAATACAATCCAAACAAGAACTATATAAAAGACTTGATAGTAGAAAGGAAATGGGTTAATTACTAAAAAAAGCCTAAACTATCTTCAAATTTTCAATTATAGCCCAAACTTTAAAAAGTAGCAATAAAATACCCAATCTTTTATTTTTTTCAATTCTAGCTCGACGTTAGTCTCACCGTTATCTATGTTGTTGTGGTACAACCATGTGTTGATGCCCCTCTCTATTCAGAGACATCGTTTAGCTTTGATAGTAAAACGACGTCATTTCAACTAAAATCATATCTCCTTCCTTCTCCCTCTCTTCTCTATCTCTTCTCTATCAATCAATGCTTAAAACTTTATAACCTAAAATCCCCCAAAGTTCATAAGACTAACAAGCGTTGGTATTTCTTCTATCGTGCATTGCTGCTGCTTCTATTGCAAAGTTATTTGCTTTATCAGACTAATAAGTATTCTCTGTGATTTCGTAAGTGGGTGGTTCATAAGAGAGTGATTTCTTCGTCAGGTAAAAACTAAAGATTTCGTCACCAGGCTTCCTGTGGCACCGACTATGGTATTATTGATCCTCTCTCTCTGTTGTTCTTTCCACTTCGATTTATTTTTTGTATGAAATGGTGTGTTGATGTATTAGGGTTTCAAATTTGATTGTGTTAGGGTTTCGAAAGCATAAATCCAATTTGTTGCACTAAGGTTTCAATTTGGATTTGTGCTTCCAGAAAATTGACATGCATTGTGTTAGGGTACTAGGGTTTCAAATTAGATTATACTAGGATACGATTTGTTCGTTATTGAAAAGGAGGATTGACTTGTACGTGTATATAGCAAATTGAACAATGAAAACCTTTAATACTCCTAAGCTTAGTTTTTAGTATGAAATGCAAGTTGAATAAAAAAATCAGAGTAATTGAATGTATGATGTTCGACTTGCATTTCATCTTGATGCTTAATGAAAAATATGATTTCTATTTGGCTTGTTCTATGCTCTAATATTTAGTATTTGGTTCAACTTGCATTCCATTTGGTAATTACTGAAAAATTTGATTTCTATTTGGTAATTATTGAATGCATTTCATTTTTTTTGTCTCAATTTTTTTAGTGTAGTTTCTTATTTGTATATTGTGGATACATTCTTTTTTAAGTGGTACATCCACAAAATGACTTATGATCGTTTTAGTAGCTGAGGCTGCTAAGTTGTGAAGTATTGTGAAAAAAATTCACAAAATTTGTAAAGGCATGTTTTTGGTGCCTTTCCATCATTACAGTTTGTATTATTCTGATGTTGTACTAGCTTTTTATGAAGCTCCTTGCATATGAAAATGTGGGTGTATTATTTTGATGCAATCATACTAACCTATTTCTATGCACTATTAGTTGTTGCTTTTTTTCTTCTTGTAATATTTATCATTTCGTATTTAGTCACAGTTTGTCTTTGCAGATGTTGGTCAATTTTGAATTTCATTATGGTGGAGTGTTGGAAAGGCAGGAAAATAAATATGTTGGGGGGTAAGATTAAAAGAAAAAAGAATATGGGTATTGATGAACTAAGCATGCCAGTTCTAAAAGGGATTTAAAACATGTCAGTTCTACATAAATCCATTAGAAGCTTGATGGAGTAAGGCTTAAAGCATGACAAGACATATTGGATATGTTGAAAAAAATGGAAGAATTGAATTGTCAGAATGTTCAAATATACTATGATCATGGTTATGAGAATCCTGTGACAAATGGTGAGGAGTCAAATTCTAATGATGAATTGGAGCAAGATGAGGGGTTGTTCCAAGTTGAATTGGAGCAAGATGAGGACTTCACTGTTATGCAGGATAATGATTTTGGTGATGATTTAGTTGATGAGGTATTCTTTGGAACTGAATATGCAAATGTTAGAACAAATGAAAGGAGGTGTGCGAAGATTTCGCAAAGTGGGTTTGAATTCGACAATGATGTTGATGGTGTCAGTAGAAGTGAAAAGAATTTCAATGAAGTTAGTGATCATTCGAATGATACTGGAAGAGCAGAAAGAATTTCATAATGTGCAAATAGTGATTATGATGACAGTGATGATGAAATTAAATCACCATTTCCTAGTGAAGATGAAGCATCAATACCAAAGAAGAAATACATTAGTTTTAATCCAAGTTGAGATGAAAAATTTTAAGTTTGAAATTGAAATGAAGTTTAAGGATGAGAAACAGTTGAGGGAAGTTATAAGGAAATATGCAATTAAAAATGGGTATAATGTTTCAATGGTGAGATCTGGTGTACGAATGGAAGTAGTTTACGACGCACATTAT
Source organism: Erythroxylum incrassatum (assembly GCA_026546855.1). Lineage (NCBI taxonomy): Eukaryota > Viridiplantae > Streptophyta > Magnoliopsida > Malpighiales > Erythroxylaceae > Erythroxylum > Erythroxylum incrassatum. The sequence goes on along the minus strand of JANVCL010000005.1, from coordinate 7,750,849 downwards.
CCGTTTCGGGTACATGCTAGGTGGATTGGAAATGAGAAAACATTTGTTGTGAAGAGAGTTGAAAACACTCATACCTGTAGTAAAGTGCAGAGGAATCAACAAGCTAGCCGGAAGTGGATTGCCAATGAATTCATACACAAGTTCAGGAGGAACCCTAATTGGCCTATTAGTGAACCATCTTCAATTAAAATATGCAAAGGTCACTAAAATTCAATGTTATAGGGCTAAGAGGGAAGCAATTACTATGCTTCAAGGATTAATGGAAGTTCAATATATGAAGTTATGGTCTTATCGACGTGAGTTAATGTGAGCTGACAAAGATAGAAAGTTTATTATTGAAAGTTTTTATGTGGGTTTTAATGCTTTGAATTATGGTTTTCTTGGTGGATGCAGGAAGATTATTGGGTTAGATGGATGTTTTCTAAAGACTTTCCTTGGTGCTGCATTATTATTTGCTGTTGGTCGTGATGGAAACAATAAGATGTTTTCTATATGTTAGGCTATAGCTGAGGGAGAAAACTACCAATCATGGAATTGGTTTTTGACCATTCTTGTTGAAGATCTCCACATAAGTGGAAAATTATGGACTTTTGTAAGCGGTTAGCAGAAGGTAAACTTTAAATATCCATATATGTTATGTTGGGACCCGATTTTGGAACCGGACCCCAACCAGAAAACGGAAAAAGAAAACGAAAAGCGAAACAAAAGAACGGATCCTAAATCCGAAAGTGGGTCAAAACAAATGCGAAACACAAATCGGAATCAAAAAGTGTGCGGAAACCAAAAGAAATCGAATTCTTAATGAGCCATAGAAAATTGAAAGGCTCGGAAATCATAAAGCGGAAACAAAAATAAAAAGCGGAATCTAAGGAACGGATTCACAAAATTTCGACATCCGAAACGAGTACCTTAGAAAAACTTTGCGTTGGAAACCATACGACACACTCGATCTAAACTAATCCAAATCGGTATAAATTTTTTTTCTCTTTTTCATTTTATTCGTCTTTATTCAATCTCATACAAAGCAACTCAATTTCCCATTTGAAAATTCATCCTCAATCAAAATTACTTTTCATTTCCTATAAAAACTTACACATGTCAATAAAGCACAAGTCATTTTATCCCTCATATGCGAATCATAACCATCAAGTTAAACAAAAACTTATTTTTCTTTTGCCATCAAAACGCACACATGTCTATATATCACCAATTCAAACCATAAACAAAAGCACTTCAATATTTTCAATCCATCAACACAATTCATCGGACCTTGTTTAGTCCAATTCATATAGGTATTTAGGTCATATTTGCATTTATTTTATATATTTATTCATTCATTTTAGTAGCATTTTTATATTTATTTATTTATTTTTGTTGAGTTTGTTATTTATTTTATTTTTCTTGTTTTTTCGTAGAAAGCATGAATTTCGCCTCAAATTAGACCTAAGAATTTACTGACGATGCGTCCATAATTTTTGCATGGCCTAAGTGGGATTAGAAGTGGGAGCAAGTTAAAAGAGCAAAAAAAACGCAGGAGATGGACTGATGAAACGACAACAGCAGAAGGTCCAGAAAAGATCCAAAATGCAGACCAAGGTGACATTTTTTGGAGGCAGAAAATGTTGGGAGTTTTATTGTTTTTAATTGAAAAGCACGCACAACAAGGAATTAAGGGGAGTGTCACGCGACAGTTGAAGAGGAGAGTTAGGTTTTAATTAGAGAGGGCTTTAGAGAGCAGTAAATAGGTGGGGGGACAGCGGCAGCTGAGGGCCTTGAGGTTTAGATATTTTTATAGAAAGGGAGAACGCATATTAGAGAGGATTTATTATTAGAGTAGCGTAGAGAGTAGCGGCAGAGTATAGACAAAAATAGTTTAGAGGCTTTATATTTTTTAGAAGGCACAACAGAGGCAGTAGTAGAGAAGCCAACGCACGCAGCTGTTCAGGAGGCCTGACGCGAAGTGGACTAGCGTTGGAGAATGAGGAGCTGCACAAGAGAGGGACGCACGAAGGCTGAGGCACGACTGGAATTCTTCACACATGCTGGACAAGGACGCAGTTGCTAAGGCTTCACGCACGATTCTCCTGTTCTTCGTTCCTAACTCTTTTAATTTCTATTATCCTTGCTTTAATATTTAATCTGTTGAACATGAATATGATTGAGTAGATTTTCTGTTAGGTTTCAAAGATGGATAGTAGTTTTCGATTTTCTACATAATTTGATTCTGGATTTTATTCAATAAAATTGATTCGTAGTTGTTGATTCTTATTTTGCAAATTATTGTACTTATTATGTGTTAGGCCTCACATAGTTTGCGTCAAAATTATCGGTTGAAGAATCGAAAGGTGAAATTCGGTAGTGGAAAACTAAAATTAAGAACTTATAGGTTTGGACCTAGACATAGGCAAAAATCTGTGAGAGGAATTACCAACTGGATAAAAATCTTAATGGGTTTTAGTTAATTTCTTGAGCCACGATAGTCGGGATTGATTTTAACTACGACACTTTTTTGACATCTCGATAGAGAATCATAGATAATTTAGATCTAGTTTCCTTCAAAGTCTAGGAATCAAGTTTATTGAATAAACCAGAAGAGAATTATTAGAAGTCGATCACGAAACCAACTTTGAAACCTGTCTTTCACATATTTGATTTATTCCTACAGTCATAAATTGCGCAATTATTCTGTTTATTTTAGGATTAGTTTTAGCAATTCGTTTTTTAATTAATTTCTCAATAATCAACATTTAAGTGATCAGCCCAAATAATTGAGTGATTTTAGCCTAGTAATTGGTCAGTAACTCCCTGTGGATCGATACTCTTACTTCCCTATTTACTTGCATGACCCGTACTTGCAGGGCCTCGGACACAAAGTTTCCAGGTTCAGTCTCTTACTTTATAGTCTCCCAATACTTAAGCTTGGTGATAATGGGGAATTGGAAAAACTAGTCATTCCTATTAGCTATCCTTAGAAGCCAAATAGTTCTGCTAGGAAATGGATTCCCACAGGTGCAGTCCTTCTATCAGTTTGGCATGAGGATCTCAGTACTGAAGTGTGGTATGCTTCAGAGAAGGTAAGGGTAGACGTCATTGTTGGTTGTGGTAATGGGCCCTCAGAATAGGGGCAAGTCCTCTAGGTAGTGCTAAATGGAAGGATATGGTAGTTAAACATAGAGCGATATCTGGTCCTCAGGAGAATGTAGATGATACCTCTCTACTGTTTGTGGATGGACAAAGTGTCTGTAAGGATAGGGAGATTCCCATTCCTCCTAAGGAGTTAGCTAAAACTATTGTGGCTAACGATAATCTGGGTTATGAATCGCCCACTGTGTAGGTTGAGGCTGGGAATTCTAAGAGTGTGGATTGTCCTAGGTTCCCTTTTGGAGAGTCCTCTAGTGTTTCTTTCTGTTATGCCAGAACCTCCTCTAACTGAGGGGATAACTTCTCCTAATGATGCTACTGCTACTCTTACTTGCGAGAATGCCATTATACTGTTGGAGATTGGGAATTCTCAGATGGAGGGGGGTCATCAGTTGCCTCTTGTCACATCTCCTACTTTATTTGTACTGCAACTATCTACTATATATTGAACATTTGTCCCTAGGAACCTTTAGGTTAATAGACTCCAAATGGCTGAATTAGGTTGTAACTCACCGTTAGCTGAGGTATTTACCTCTGCTATCCCTGATGATTTTTGTTTGCAACTTCCACAATGGAAATCTAGTTGAAGGCGTAATAAGAACCACAAATATAAAGGGCCCTCCCCTAACAATGACAATCCTAATTTGGAATATTAGGAGGCTAAATGACCCTACGAAAAAAATTTTAGTACATGAGGTCGTTAGGGAGATGAAGTCTTGCGTGATTGGCCTCCTTTAAACTAAAATAAAAGATCCCTCCTCCTTATATGGAGAGAAAGTTTTGGTGGCGCACTGGGAGGTCATTACTAATCACTCTTCGCATTATAATGGCTGCATAGTCTATCTTTTTAACAGTGAACTGATTGTAGTCCATCCAAGTGTTGGAATCTTCTGATCAATTTATTCTCTTACATTGTCAAATTATAGGGATACCATTTGTGTTTAAGCTATCCATTATTTATGCATCCAATTTTGGCTTTCAACGACAAAAGCTTTGGTTGAACCTAGTTCGGATCCAACTTAATGTTGATAATCCTTGGCTAGTGGTTAGGGACTTTAATTATTCCTTTACCTCAGATGAAATTGAAGGTGGACAACAATTCAATCTTGAATTAACTAAAGAACTCTCTAACTTTCTTTATCGGATGGACTTAGTGGATTTAAAGGCCACTGGTAGAAGGTTTGTTGTGTCTTATAATTAGAAAGGGAATTTATTCGTAAGAAGGATAGATCTTTGGTTAACAATGTTTGACTGTTACACTTCTCTCAATCTTTTGTGCATTTTGGTAAAAATCTCCTCTCAGATCATTCATTTATATTGATTCAAAGACTTAAGGACCATTATAAAGTTACTGCCCCCTTTTGTTTTTTCAATGGCTTAACAGAGATGGAAAGTTTTCTTAAGCTAGTGGGTAGTTATTGGTTTGTCAAAATTAAGGGTTATAAATCCTTTCAATTGATGTAGAAATAGAAGATAGTGAAGGCTACCCTGAAAAGCTTCTTGTCTCGTTGTACTAAGGATATCTCTAATCTTAAGGATAAGCTTCTTCAAGGTCAAGCAGTTTGTTACCAAGATCATCACAATAATTATATTCGTGCTCATGAAGGGGGTTGTCTACATAATAACCCCCAAGCCTTTAAGCTTCAAAAATCTATACTTTAGCAAAAAACTAGATTGAATTGACTAAAGGATGGGGACTCCAATACTAAGTTCTTCCATGCTACCTTACTTGCCCATCGAAACACCAATAAAATTATGGGACAGAAGGGGGCAGACATACACTACTCTGACTCATCTACAGGAGCTTGCTCGGAATCACTTCTTAGAGCTTATAGGAGAAGACTCTTCCTTGGGGCCTAACTCTAATATGACTAGATTGCTTGAATGTTCAATCTATCCTAGTATCATGGATCTTCTGGTAAGTCCGTTTACTCATATTGATGTTAAACGAGTTCTCTTTAGTATGAAATCTTCTAAGGCATCTGGTCCAGATGGTTTTACTGCTCTCTTCTTCCAAATACCTAGGACATTGCGGGTGAGCTATTTTCTACAGTAGTGTAGGAATTCTTTGAATCTATGAACCTACTTAAGGAGATGAATCATATACATATATGTTTAGTTCCTAAAAAGTGTAACCCTTAGTACATGAATGACTTCAGACCAATTTTCTGCTTTAATATAAACAACAAAGTCATCTTTAAGATTCTAGTTGGGCACCTTAAAACGACTATATCTATCATCATCAACTCTGTTTAGGGTGCTTTCATCCCTAATAGGAATATTGGTGATGACATCCTTCTTTTACAGGAATTGTTAAAGTAGTACAATTCGGGCAAACAACTCAAAAGTTGTTTAATTAAAGTTGACTTCTTCAAGGCATTTGATGTTAGAAGTAAAGACTGATTCAAACTGATATTTTGTTTTGATATATAGTTAACGTAGAATAAGATAGTAGATTTTCTAGATAAAATAAGATAACTGTTAATCTCCCTACTTTCTCGATAAAATAAGATAACTGTTAATCTCCCTACTTTCTCGATAAATTAACTCTGTTGGTTGAGAGTTTATAGTTTAGTTGGTTTCTTCAATTATGCTTGTACTGCCTATTTAAGTGGCAAAGTTATCTTTGTTAAAAAACAGAGGATTGATCAGCGTAATCGTTCCTTTATATGTGCGCAAAGTGTTTAAGTTCTTTATTTTCTCCTACAAACGTGGTATCAGAGCCAAGTTTCCTAAAAAACTGAACACTTGTTTTTGGTTCTTTGTGTAAAGCAATGGTGTCAAATTCCAGTTCAGTCAATGCGTCTCAACCATATATACTGATCTTTAAAGGAGACTCGTATGAGTTTTGGAGCATCAAAATGAAGATGTTGTTCTAGTCTTTTAAGATTTGTGGGACTATATGGAGATTGGTGTTGCAAAAACCAGTAATGATGATGCTTACTAAAAAGAAAATCAGAAATGCAATGCAAATTAAAGGCTCTTTTTTTCATCCAATAGGCTGTGGATGAATCGATATTCTCCATGATAGCTGTAGCCTCAACTGCAAAACAAGCATGGATGATCCAAAAGACTGAATACTAAGGATCTACAAAGGTAATTACTGTCAACTACAATCTCTTTGTATGGATTTTGAAACTTCAAGCATGAAAGGGAATGAATCGGTGCAACAATATTTGGCAAAAGTTTCCTCTATTGTGAGCCAAATGAAATCGTATGGGGTGAATATTAATGACAAAACTATTGTAGCTAAGGTGCTTAGAAGCCTAGCACCTAAATTTGATCATGTTGTGGCCGTGATTGAAGAGTCAAAGGATTTGTTAACCTTTTCCTTTAATGAACTAATGGGTTTCTTACAAGCTCATGAAGCAAGGATGATTTGGAATATTGATAAGGAAGAAGAGAAAGTGTTTCAGATCAAGGGGGAAGCTGAATCTTCAAAGGAAGATGTAGAGGAGGATCTCGAGGTTGTGGCAGAGATCGTGGTCAAAATAATTCTCTACATTGTACGTACTGCAAAGAGAATGGGCATATCAAGAAATTTTGTTGGTCTAAACCTGAAGAAGCCAACCATGCTGAGGAGGATGAAGAGAAAGAAGATTATTTGTTCACGGCAGAGACAAAGACAGATAAGATTGTAATTGATATATGGTACGTGGATAGCGGATGTTCTCATCATATCACTAGGGACAAGGCAAGATTTAAAGATCTTGATGAAACAATAAGGTCATATGTTAGACTTGGCGATGACAAACAGTTGCAGATCAAAGGAAGAGGAATAGCTGCAGTTTTAGGTTTTAAAAAAAAAGAGGTACATAAAAGATGTTCATTATGCTCCATGCTTGGTTCATAATTTGTTAAGTGTTGCACAACTAATCGAATCTGGTTATTTGGTTGAGTTTAATGATGCAAAATGTGTGATAAAAATAAGATTACAAATGAGATCCTTGCAAGTGCTCGAATGTCATCAAATCGGATGTTCCCTCTTGATTTCTCTACAGAAGTAGTCATGATGAGCAAGGCATTGGAAGAGAGTGAATTATTGCATATGAGATATAGGCATCTAAACACTAAAGGCTTACGGTTGCTGAAAGCAAAGGAAATGATTAGCAATTTACCATTTATTGTCCCCCCATCAAAGCAAGTTTGTGAGGGGTACGTTCTTGGCAAGCAAGCCAAAAAGGCCTTCCTGGTAGGAAAATCAAGGCGTGCCATCGATGTACTGGAGCTAGTACATGTTGATCTTTGTGGTCCAATGAGAGTTGAATCTCTAACTAGGAGCAGGTATTTCCTTTAATTCACTGATGATTATAGTAGAATGAGCTGGGTTTATTTTCTTCAAAACAAGTCCGAAACTTTTGACTGTTTTAAGAAATATAAGGCTATGGTTGAAAAGCAAAGTGGGAAACATCTAAAAGTCTTTAGAACTAATCATGGAGTCGAATTCACTTCTAAGGAGTTTGCAGATTTTGTGAGGAGCAAGGCACAAGAGGGAGTTGACAGATCCCTATACGCCAAACCAAAATGGAGTGGCAGAATGGAAGAATCGTATTATAGTTGAGATGGACTATTTAATGCTAAGTCTAAGGGATTACCAAAAAGTTTCTGTGCAGAAGGAGTAGCCTCAGTTGTGTATCTCTTCAACCTATCACCAACTAAAGTAGAATGGAATCAGACTCCATATGAAGCTTGGTTTGGGAACAAACCTTTGGTAAGCCATCTTCGAGTTTTCGGTTGTATTTGTTATGCCTTATGCACAACTGAAAAACACAAGTTGGCAGAAAAATTGAAAAAGTTCATCTTTATTGGATATTACACCCAATCAAAAGTATATAGGCTCTATGATCCTACAAGTGAGGCTATTGCAGTGAGTAGGAATGTATTTTTTGATGAATTGGAAAATGGGAGTGGGAGGAAAAAAAACCAAGAAGCATAATGCACATTTTGAAGAAGATGGAGGTGAGAATGCAGAAGTAGTGATTGATACGACCAACAACTCTCATAATTCAACTCCAAAAAAAAAATTGTTGCATGCTTGGCCCCTCCACAAGTCAAAGAAGGTTGGCATTGATTGGTTGCATATGGCTGGTTCATGCATTCAACAAATTCGATTGGTTCATGCATTCAACAAATCCGGCTGGTTCATTCATTCAACAATTAGGGCTGCAACCTTGAAGATTTTGGACGACGATTGATAAGTGCATATTTGTCTAATATTTATGTTTTAATTATTCCTTTTTATTCCTCTTATTGATTTAATTATTGGGACTTAATTTGATTTAATATTTCCTTGTAGGGAAATATAATTGTGCAGAGAATCATGCGTAAATAGGGCCGACTCACTGAGGTTTATATTTATTGTCTTATAGGAACAAGAGTGGAGGCTTTTAAATGAGTTGAAATTTTAATTGTCTAATCGGTTTATCAAGGAGAAGAGCGAAACAAGTCACAAGGAGCAACACGTGGAGGAAGGAAATTAATCAGGTAAATCATGTGAGAGCTGGAGGTTCCTCGGCACAACAAGCTACAAGGGATACAAAGAAGAATAAGAAGCAGCTGTGAGTTAATGCAAGAGAGGACCAAGGCAGCAGGCACGTGGGGACGCAACAATCACACACAACTGGAGGCAATCAAATTAAATGGGAGGAGCAAATTTAAATCAAACAGCAATAAACGTGGACCAATGAACAATGAGGCCAGTAAGAGTCACGCAAGGCACAAGGGGAGAAGCAAATTAAAATTGAAGGGCAACACGCATAAGGGGCTTTTTAATTTGGCTAGGCACTTTTGGGCTACAGGGTCGGCGATACTTGGAGACACGCGGAACATGCTGGAGCATGAGGGCTTTTAAATAGGTTTTAATTGTCATAAGGGGGCCCACTTCATTTAAGAAGAAGAAACAAAAACCTAGAGAGGAATAGAAAAGAGGTGGACGGCAATTTTGGAGAGCAATAGTGTCGGCGTGAGTGGAGTGAAAAAGAAAGCTTTGGAACTTGGATAGATATATATATTTTTATCATCACAAAGTGGAGGCCGACTTTAATTAGGAAAAGGAGACAAAAACCTAGGGAAGCGGGAGACAAAAGGAGATAGCTGTCGCAATTAGGAGAGGAGCAAAATAGCAGCGGTATTTGGAGAGGACAGCGATCAGCAACGGCACTTAGAGGTTAATGAGCAGCAGCAATTAGAGAAGAAAGCAATCAGCAGCGGCACTTTGGGGGGAGACATATAGCAGCCGTATATGAGGGAAGGAAGGGAAGAAAAATCAGCAGCTCTCGTGGGGCAATTAAGAATCTTGTTTTTCTTCTTTCCCTTGTTATTTAGACTATGTTAATTAAGAATCTTGTTTTGTTTAATTCCGTTATGAGTAGCTAAACTATTTTAGTCGGAGAATTCCAATTGTTATGCTTTGACTCGTGAGACTATTGTTCTGATTATTTGGTTTATAATATTCGTACTGTTTCCGT
>JANVCL010000005.1:7668632-7679524 GCA_026546855.1 Erythroxylum incrassatum | reverse complement strand
TTTTCAGTCAAAGATTCTGCCCTGTAATTTGTCATCCTATACCACAACCAAACTTCCAAATTTCATATCTTACAATTCCCACATCCAAAAATTGCATACTTTGTGGCGATGAAAAGATGGGAATATAAGCTACAACTTTCATTATAGCCACTTTCTCTAATTCAGAAGAAATCAGTACGACGATTGGCCTCAAAACACAGTACACCTAAATGTACACTTATGGACATTTTCACAAAACGAAGCAAAATAATACTGAACTTTGACTTATCATAATTTTCACTCCCGATATTAAAAAATATCAAACTTTATGGCGACAGAAAGCTTTCAACATAAGCTACAAGTTTCATGAAGATCATTTTCTCCAATTTGGCCTAAATCAAAAAGTCAACTGTCATCTCCAAAAAGTCAAACTTTCTTATTTCTTCATATTCTCACACTTTTTCTCTTTATTTCTTAATTTTCAACTTCTATTTCAATCAACTCATTCACTTTACTCCCATAACCCATACAAATCTACTCAAATCTTAGTGTCATCAAAACTAATCAATTCTTTTCTCATTAATTTTCTTAAAGCACAATTTCATCTATAACAAAATACATATACAAAAATACTCATTCAATTTCATTTACTATTTCGAAATTCCACTAAAAGATCGGGGTCCAACAATTATCCTATAAGATCATATCAACTATAATCTTCTAGTAACATTCTAAAGTAGCAATCATTAAATTTAATTCTTAAGAATTAGACAAGAGTCCTAAGGAGATATTAAGAGATTCACTTAACTTCTAAGGTCTTACACAATGTAATTTAAGATCTTTTGACTTACATTAATCCCTTTTATAGTCGTCTTTATAAACATGGTAAGGGTCATGTGCTATGGTATTAACACGTACTTAATGTATAATCTAAGTTCATTTGTCTACTCTCAACTTTATAAACTCTCATTCGGCAACTTAAGACAAATACGATTATCATATGATCACTCAAAACCAATTTCCTTTTGACTTATAATCTAATTCAGCATTCATAAGTTTCTTACTTTAGTTGTCAATTATTACGTTGATAATAAACTTCAAACATGCCTCTTCTTCAGTATTCAGAAAGACTAGAGTTGATTGTCTATGTGAGAAGGCCAACCTTTTTATCTGTTTGACATATTATTTGACTCATACAGGAAAAATTTGTCATAAACATAAACATATTTTAGAATCAAGTATTAAGTAATTCATATTACTTAATAAACAATGTCAATTTAAATATGTATTAATATGTGACAATACATTAAATGAACATACATGGAGAAATGTTAATCAATTACACTTTAATATATACATAATCCTGGTGACTTTACATACATGATATATGTATCTTAAAAAATTGATTTTATCATTGGGTATACCACTATTTATCGTGTAGATGTATACTTCATGTTCACTTCTTTTTATGCAACTATATCTTTCATATAATTGTACTTGGTATCTATATGCTTGGTTTTACAATAAAATATAGGGTCTTTTGTATAAGCAATTGTTGCTTGACTGTCACAGTTAATTGTTACTGGATCAATCTTACTTTGAGTGACCCTAAACTATTGAAGAATCGTCTAAGCCACATAGCTTCTTATACTGCTACTGAAAATGTTATAAATTCAGCTTCCATTATAGATAAAGAAACATATGATTGTTTCTTGCTTTTCTATGATAAAGCACCATTATTAAGTAAGAGAACAAATTTAGAGGTAGATTTTTCCCATTTAAAACTCCTCTATAGTTTGCATCTATATACCCTTGTATACGTAGGTTGTTTCCTTAATAACATAATTCATAATCAACAATATCTTTTAGATACCTCAATATTCTCTTTATTGCTTTCCAATGTACTTGTCCTAGATTTGGCTTATATCTGCTTATCATTCCAGTAATGGAAAAAGTATCTAGCCATGTATACATCATGACATACATAAGACTTCAAACTACATTAGAATAGGAAACTTTTTTCACTTGTTCCCTTTCTTATGGCGTAGTTGGGCAAAACTTCTTGTTGAGACCTTCACCTTTAAAAATAGGATTATCTATTAGTTTGCAATCTTGCGTATGAAATCACTCCAAAATCTTTTGAATATAAGCCATTTGAGAAAGTGATAATAATCTTTTTAAACGATCTCTTGAAATCTTAACTCTAAGAATGTATGCATCTCCACTCATGTTTTTCATTTCATTTTCATATGACAACCAATCTTTGATTTTCTTGACAAACTCACAATCATTACAAGCAATCAAAATATCATCTGCATATAAAGATAAAATCACAAATTTATCTCTGGATCTCTTAATCTATACACAACGGACTTCATCAAGCATATAAAAATCAAATAAAATGATTACATTGTGAAAATGTATATACCACAGCCTTGAAGACTGCTTCAATCCATAAATCGATTTCAATAACTGACGTACTTTTTATTTTGGTCTGTCTGAATGAAACATATGCGTTGTTTCATATAGATTTCTTCTTCCAATTCTTTATTTAAAAAAGTAGTCTATACATCCATTTGATGTAATTTAAGATCCAAGCTGGCTATAGATGAATTAAAGTAAACCTTATAATAGGTAAAAATGTCTCATTATAATCGATTCTCTCTTATTGTGTATATCCTTTAACCACAAGGCATGCTTTGTATCTTTTGATATTGCCATCAACATTTTATTTTATTTTAAGAACCTATTTGTTCCCAATAGCTTTATGCCTATTAGGAAGATCAACAAAGTCTCATACTTGATTCAAGCTTAAAGAAGTCATTTCTTCTTTCATTACTTTTTTTCTATTCTTCTTTAGTAATACCATTAAGAGCCTTACGTACATTTCTTATTTTATCATCTTTTTGTGGGATAATCATGGGAATTTCCCTTTTTATTTCAAAATGATGTTGGGGAATCATGTCGCGATTAATTCGGCATAACCATGTTTTATGAGAAAAAAATCCATCAACTTATTGATTACTTTCACTCGGATCAAATATGGTAGGTAAACTTTTAGTGTGTTGTAATTTTAACAGTCCTTGAGAAAATTGTTCAAGCTCCAGATTACCTCCACTCAGATAAAGTCCCTCTTCATATTTCCACATAATGGAATCATTCTAATCAAGAGTTTCATATAAAAATAGGTCTTTTCCTATTTCACCCTACTATAAAGATTCGTTTTCTATAAATGTGACATTTCTTTATTCAAATTCAGTTACACTTTGATTACCTCGTTCACCTATGAACACATACCCTTTTGAGTGTTCAGGGTATCTAATAAAGATATTTTTCTTTCCTTTTAAGCCTAGTTTACTATATTTATAAGAAAGATCATGAATATAGGCAACACATCTCCATAGTTTTAGATGTTCCATGTTAGGTTTTCTTCATATTTATAACTCATACAAAGTGTTCGTAACTGATTTTGTAGGCACTCAATTAAGTACATAAATGGCTATAAGCAATGCATCACCCCAACAGGTGATTGGTGGATTTGCTTCTACCATCATGGACCTAACTATTTCTACTAGTGTCTATTACGTCTTTTTTCAAAACCATTTTGATATGGGATTCGTGGAATAGTTAACTATCTTTCTATTCATTTTTATCACACAATATATTGAACTTATCAAACAAGTATTCTTGTCCTCGATTCATTCTTAATGCTTTTATTTTCTTATCTAACTGATTCTCTACCAAATTCGTACACATTATGAAACAATTTAATGCTTCTAATTTGTGAGCAAACAAATAGATATGACTATACCTAGTATAGTCATATATAAAGTGATGAAGTATATAGCCCCACATCACGTCTTTATATTCATTGGACCACAGATGTCTAAATAAATCGATCGTCATGGATATGAAGCTCGTGTTCCCTTTCTACATAGCGTTCGCGCCATTTTACCAACTAGACCATGTTCACAAATAGGTAAATCCATTTGATGTAAATCACCTAAGAGACATTTTTTTCTCTAATTGACTTATTTGATTTTGACCAATAATCCATAGTCTAGCATTTCACAAAATTGCATCATTATTAGAGTTACTAGATAATGTACATAAAGAATAACTTACATTTTTATTTGAATAAACAAAATCTAGAATAATAAAACCATCCAACATAAATCCATGATCATAACAAATATGTCTAGGATATAAATCCATTTCACCATTGTGGAAATTTACATCAAAACTAAGTCTTATTAAAACCAACACAGAGATCAATTTTCGCTGAATCTTTGGAACACGCAACACTTCATGTAGGATCAAGGATCGACCATCACATATATCTAATTTACAGGTTCCAATATGTTATACAACAACCCTTAAGTTATCTTCTACATAAATCCAATGTGTTATATACAAGATTTGTTAGGATTCCACAAAGATATCTCTATCATTCGCTCTATGGTTAGTTGTTTTTGAATCTACAATCAACAAATGATGTGATTTTATTAAAGAAAAAGAACAATAGAAATATACAAAACAAACATTTGTACAATAAGATTGTACCTTTTGAGCTCACTATAATCACGATCAAAGGGACCCTTATTGTCATAGTTAAAGCACTTGACTTTATTCATGTTCTGCTTTTTGAAAGGACATTTTCTTTTCCATGCTAGATTCATTTTTCTTCTTTAAATTCAGAGCATAGTGGGTATTTTTTAACCCTTTTTTTTGTTGAGTCCTACCAGGATGCTTACAATTTTTATTCGTAACTTCATGTGAGCTAGAACCAAGAGAGATGCCTCGTAGCATCTTCCATCTTCTTGATGCTCTCGTTATGAGTCAGATGCACCTCTATATGCTCTCAACTTTGAGGTAATGAATATATTACAACTTGTACATATTGTTCATTTAAAGTTCGTGACTAACATCACATAACTCACTTATCATGTTTAACATGTGTCTCAAATTTTTTTACATTGTGTGATTCATAATCTTCTTATATGTGACAAACTTTATAGTGTCAGACTTCACTTTTGTCATTGAGGTCCCTCCAAAATGTGTAGCTAAAACGGACCACATCTCCTTAGCAGTTTTATACTTATAAAACTCATGTATGATATTATTAACTATACTACTCAACAACGTAATACGAGCCAAATGAGTTTTTTTTCCTCCATATTTCATAAGTTTCATAGTCCCTTTTGTGTTCGGTCGTATTGCCTTCCTCAGTAATGTCTATGGTTATGTTTAATCGTTTGAGGGCCTCTTACTCCTCCGGTACATATTGGATTTCATGTTTCAAATCTAATAATTGTCACAATTTAATTTCTCACTCTTGTTGAGTTCAATGAAAATATTATTCGATGGAGTAGCATAACTGAAACACAAAATTTCTATACATGTCAATGTCATATCTCTCTCTCTCTCTCTCTCATACACACACACATGTTGTGAATAATTGATTTTCAATTATCTATGAAATAGAAAGAGTACATATGTTCTCAATTATCATTCGTATGACATTTGAATACCAATTGTCGTACTTAAAAAAAGTGAACATTCATATAATATATGTTTTAATAATTTGAACAAAATCAAACTTGAGATTCATAAATAAACATAATTCATATAAAATTATAATTATTTCATTTTTATTAGAAACATGGAACTAATCAAATTAAATCATGAATTAAAAACTTATTTCTAAGTCGTACACTCATAATTTCAATTTAATTAAAAACTTATTTCTAATATAATGTATACAATGTTTAATTAGAAATTCATTAATTAACCGTGTAAGTAACTCTATAACGCCCATGTAAGCAATTATGTAAGTCTACAAAAACGCATATATCCTCGTATGTGTTTGTGACACGATTGTAAGTCTGCGAAAACACACAGCGGTCACATACACACCTGTGTAAGTCTGCAAAGATACCTAACCAAGGGCAACAATCCTAGAAATTTCAGTATTTCTTAAAACATTGCATGTATTTTACCTTGGTGGTGGGTGGGTGGTGAAGATAAGTCAAAAATACGGTAACGAGGCGATAGGGAAATGGGGTGGAGTGGCAATGCGAAGGGACACCAAAGGGGCAACGAAGAGGAAAGGGGTGAGCTAGGTGATGACTTGCGACGGGTGCTGCGAAGGGGTGGCAACTAATAGTGAGGGCTGACGAGTGACAGACTGACAATGATTGTGAGGGTGAGAGAATAGAGAGAGATCAAAGAAGTGATGAAGGTGAAGAAAAAGGGAAATATCGTTTTGCTTTAAGTTTAATAGAAATGTAAAATGACATCGTTTTGTCTCACTAAGTGTTTATGGCTAAAAAAGACGTCAGGCAAAATGACATCATTTTATCGTTGAATGTAGTTGGGCCTCAAATCAGGCGTTGGCTAAATTGCATTCCCCAGCCCTAGCCCCGTTGACCATAGATTGGATCGGCCGGGTGCAAGTCATATTACCAACCTTACAAATTACAGATAATCACCAAACAAGTATACAATAAGTTGTGGATTAAGACACATTTAACTTTGCCAACCTTACAAATTACAGATAATCACCAAACTAATATACAATAAGTTGTAGATTAAGACACATTTGACTTAGTTTCAGTATGTAAGGATTAAAGGTAATAGCTATCATGCTGTGTTATATGGATCTTTTCTTAGTATTTCAAATCTTGGTAATCGCAAATAATCACTACTGGAAAGACTTTCTTTTTTTGAACGACACAAGCAACACTAAAATTGCCGCAGTAGCTCTTAAGGTCATCACTCATTTCGCTTGTTAACAGTAAGTAACGAAAGTGGCCACAAGACAAGATCAGAACTTTAAGTTGGATTCTCATGCCCATTGTTCGTTTCTTCTAGGCAATATTCATTTCCAGTATCTGAATAATTCATACACATGGATGATGGGCTCAAAATCGTGGAGGACCTTACATCTGTTGAAGGGCAACCTTCGACTTCCAAGTCTTCCTGATTTAATATATCTTCAGAATCTGATTCACTTGCGGACATGGACAGGCACCCATCTTCAAAACCATCTTCAGTTTCTGACACTTCTTGATCAGTGGAATCTGTTTCCACTTTCAAAGGACGGCGGGAAACGACATTGTAAATCTTATCGCTGCTTTCCCTTTCAGATTTCCCTGATTCCTTGAACTCTTCAGAGAAGAAAGCAGGATCATTGTTATTTTGACAAGCATAGAGTGAGTTATGCCTGTAGTAGAGTTCCAGTTCCTTCTCTGAAACTGCAATGAAGTGCCTCACGGACTCTAGTGACTGCTCATATTTTGATTTTTCCAGTGCCTTCAAAGTCAAGGAAATTTTAACTTAGTAGGAATTTTGACAGATAGTATATAAAGAAACCTTGCAGGATATCAATCTTCGTCATTAGGAGAGAAAAAGCAACCAAATGCAATGTGAAATTCCCTCCTGTGAAAAGATTTTTAAGAGAATTTCCTTTTCTGCAGTTGCATCACATTTCATTCATGCAGATTTCAGAAAGAAAACATTTGGGAAATATGTGAGAATTCGGTAAAGGTCCAAATCAATTTCCAGAGGAAATGACTTTACATGTCCATAAACATTGGTGCATAAGATTATAGGCTAAGAAACCACTACTCTAGACTACTGATTACTGCAGAGGAAATGACTTTACATGTCCACAAACATTGGTGCATAACATTATAGGCTAAGAAACAACTACTCTAGACTATTGATTTACTTCGCCCTTACCACGTTCAGCATCTTAATCTAGGATTCCAATGCCCAGGGAAGTGAGTGATTGCAAAGCTCATGAATACTGTGGCTAGGAGTTCAACTTTATTAGGTAATTAACACAGTTTCTGTCTTAAGGATAGGCATTAAATTAAATGTAGCACATATTTACCAACTAGTAAGTGGTCAAGATGACATAAGGGTCATGTAATGTCTCTTGTTATCTCATCTCGTTCAAAGAAACATAATCATGAACCTTCTACTTGTCACAAGATTGTAACTACCCACCCCACTAGCCAAGTGAAATAAAAAGTTTAATATGAGAATCATTTCTCTAAAACTGTTCACAGACTGGTATTTGTAAAAGATCGATTCCATACATTTTAAGATTATAAGTAACTATACTAACCCTCTACTTCACTATATCAACATATTTGAAGGGAAAAAAGGCAAGACATAAAAGAGGAGAGAAAAAGAACTGCAATGAATGCAAGGGAAATTACTTTTACACTTCTAAGATTGAAGCACTTAACACTAATGGCAATACAAATGAAGGTTATAGATGTAGAGAGACAAGCATTTAATCAACCAGTTCTATCGCACAATTTGCATTGGGTATGAAAATGACAACAATATACAAGATAATTGAAATAGCAGTGATAGGCCGTTGATGTTTTGGAAGTTCAAAATCACACACCTTTTTTTTGGATAGTGTATCTATTGGTGACATAACTTCAGGTTGCACATAATCCTTCCGTCTATAAAATATGATGGTGTCATCTCCAATAACCTGTATAGCTATTCCCCCACTTAATCTTGTGATTTCCCGAGCATACTCATGCACCTGGCCAGGTTTACACGGCTTGCAAATGACCTTTACAGTTTCATGTTTCTTCCAATGCATGTGCATGTTAAGGATAAGTCCACCAAATATCCCTCTTCTGCCGACCGGCACATAATTAGATTTTTTCTGGGCCATCTTCTTAAGATAATGTCTCTCTTCACCAGTTAGATAATGTGGATGGACCTCAGGACCCTGAGCTTTTGGAACTTCATAGTGTTTAAGTCTTTCAATCAGTAGGGCCTCCTTGATTTTAGCCTGTATACATGAACACAGTGGAAATTTAATCACTTAAATACCTATGCAGATAAGTCTGAGCCTAATAAGAGGACAAGCATGAAGAGGAAACTTTCAA
Organism: Erythroxylum incrassatum; assembly: GCA_026546855.1. Taxonomy (NCBI): domain Eukaryota; kingdom Viridiplantae; phylum Streptophyta; class Magnoliopsida; order Malpighiales; family Erythroxylaceae; genus Erythroxylum; species Erythroxylum incrassatum. Next base: position 7,670,624 of record JANVCL010000005.1, on the reverse strand, counting down.
AGGAGTCTTATTTCTGGCAGCCCATTAATTAATAAGCATAACGTGCGTAACATGTGATCATATTGAAGAAGGAAGCTATGAGATAAGATACATCTAACTTTGTCCCTTTGTTGCATTTCCACTTGAAACTTCTTATACTTCCCATAAATACTTGAGTAGCTAACTCATAGGGAAATATGGGATTACTGATCATCAAACTCAGTAGTCAGCTTGAAAATTTAAGGGTCCATATTGCAGTTCTTGGTCTGTGGAGATCATTCTATAGTGTTCTCATCACTAAGTGAACCTAATACATGTAGACTTTGTTCCTTACAATAAAGGAAACATAATCTACTGAAGTCCTTCTTAACCCATCATCTTGGATAAGGAAGGCAATTGTAAGAATAAAGCTAACAAGGGCAATCATATTCTGTGGACACCGTAAGCAAGAAGATATTCTTTATACTAAAAGTTTCAAGAACAAAATCCAAATTTCTCTTACGAAGCACATTAATCAAACTGTCAAACAATTAAAGAGACCTGATATTTTAAGCTATTTAGACCCACTCATTAATCTAAGCAGGGACATCAATTTCCTTTCTTGCAAAATGTCTTTTGCTAATGTAATTACGAGCCCACATTAGATGTACGCTTTACCATATCAATTATGGAGCTTAGTAAACCAGTTTATCATGTGGAATGAGAACTAGTCTGATTGTGGAATAGATTTAGGAATTGCTCTAAATGGCTCCGGTTCTTTCCCTCCTTAATGGTCCAATTTTTTCATTATGGCATTCTGATTCACTTGCTTTAGGAGCTTTTGGATACATTTCTGACAAGTCCGAGGCCCAACTTATGCTAGAAGGTTTGCCAATTATCTTGAGATGACGAAAGATTATAGGGGAAGAACATTATGGTTTGGAAACTTGGCTTCAACAGCTGGGAAACTGCTGGTAGATCTATTTGTCACTGCACTGACATCCCCTGCAAAGGCGAGTGCTCCATAGTTTGACCAAACCACATTTTTAATGCATAAGAAGAAGAGGAAAGAGCATACTATCCTATTACTGCCGTCTATATAAACCGGCTAATGCCCACTAAACACAAGCCCGTCTCCAGACATTCATAACGTGTGTAATATCTACATTTTTGCCTATAGAGTCCCATTGTATCTTCCGGTATATATGGATAATAATGGGATATAGTTACAATTTTAAACTTTAAAGTTGATTTTAGTATTTATGAAAAGAATAATAAGGAAGTAAGAAGAATTGCTCTATTCTCATCAACCAAAAAGAAACAGAATAATTATTTACATGCATTCTGATGCGGTAACCAAAATAAAAAATATAACTATATTTAACTGACTTACTACTTTACTTCTGCTAACTAAAGCTATTCTAACTGATTCACTAACTACTAACTGTTGAACTAAGGCTATGCTTGGTTGGGAGTTTATTAATGAAATAGAATGGAATATTATTCCATTGTTTGGAAGGAGTGTTTATAATGAAATAAAATGGAATTGGATGGAAAAGGAGGGTTTCATATTACATCTCATTCCATCCTAAACAAAAAAAATGAAACACCTCCGATTTTGGGGGTTTAGGATAGAATGTAAAATGATAAACAACTTTACACTATATTACATTATAAACCTTCCATCCAAACAACATTTCACTATATTACATTATGAACCCCTCTATCCTTTCTAAACAACAATTTTCTAATATCACATCCATTTACATTCTATTCCATTATAAACCATTTCATTCCGTTCCGTTCTATTAAAAAATTTACGTCCAACCAACATAGCGTAAGTATATTAGGTTTAACCTCTAAAAGGGAATATGCTGTGGATGTAGTAAGCAATAAGAGATTCTTTATACTGAAAGTTTCAAGTGGAAGTCGAAATTTATCTCTTACAAAGCACATTGATCAAATTGTCAAAAAGAGCATTACAGAGAATTCATTAATCTTAAGCTAGTTAGACCCACTCAATTCTTATGCCTT
>JANVCL010000005.1:7637058-7668532 GCA_026546855.1 Erythroxylum incrassatum | reverse complement strand
TGTTACAATAATGTTGTCACTAAATAAAGAATATATGTTACAATAAATTTATCACTAATGCCTTATCATATACATCTAATATGTGTAACAAATCTTCACTAGAAAACCTAATGACTGAAGAGGCTGAGTAGGCATCAATGTATCTTTACACCTATAACAGAAAATTGCTAAATTACAGAAGGTAATGAAAAGAAGGATGTCTAGAAATTAACAATGAATGCAGAATCATTTAAAGAGTAGGCAATACCAAATTGAGAGCTCAAGAAGACCTATCAAAGTTAGATGGAAGCGGATAGGAAGATTTCTTAAAACTCATGCCAAACATTAATGTTTCAACCTACAACTTGTAATTTTGTTACAAAGGAAACAGAAAATGAAACCAAATTGAATTTTAGAAAGTTAAAACATATACCTCTTCAACACTTCCTCCACCGTGATCACCATTCAGGGTTTTTCATGCAAGCTACCTGAACTAGACTCACCATCCAGAATTCTGATAAGCTTCTGTAGTAGAATTAGTGATAAAGCATTATCAAATAAGAATTAAGCATGCAGGAAAGATTAAATCCAACAGATAAAGGCTGCTTGATAATGGATACAAATAAATATTTTGCTATTTGCAACTGATAAAATATTTTTCTATTTGCAAAACTCATTAATCAAACAAGAGATACAAATATTTTGCTATTTGCAACTGATAAAATATGTCAATCATACCACATCAAGAAAATGAGCAATAAGAACATCCCAATCTTCTTGAAAAAGGGAAGGAACAAGTTGTTCGATGCGCCTATCATCAACCTGAAACAATAAAGTTTTGGTATATTACGAAATGTGAGGAATTGACAACGAGAAAATAATACAGAAGCCAAAATGCAATACCATATGAAGATCTTTAACATTAAAATAAGGATAGCGATAAGATTTGTTAAAATGTTGAGGAAACAACTGAACCTATGAAAATGGTGCTCGCAACGTTATTTTATCAATGGGAACTTAAGGTATTAAAACATTACCAATAACACTTTTGGATGTAGGCTGTTGCATGATAGTGGCAAATCCAAGGTCTCCAATTTTAACTTCTCCATGATTCCCGTTAACAAACACATTGTCAGATTTTAAGTCCCTGTGAATGATGGGTGGATTATGGCCACAAAGATAGATTAATCCATGGAGAATTTGCCTTGCCCAGTTCTTTATTGCTTTCATATCAACATTTCTATGCCTTTTATGATATCTGATTACCAAAAGTAAGCATTAGAATTAAAAAAACTGAGATAGTCGAAAAAAGAGAATCAAGAAAGCTCCAGAGAATATATTGTCGCAGATTCCCAGATGTAAAGAGCTCAGTAATCATGTTAACTGTTTTCTTCTTCTCATCCACCCACAAGTTATACAACTTGATGTTTTCATGCTTCAATGACCTTAGAAAATGAACTTCAGAGTATAGCTTCTCCAAATCTTCTGGGGTCTTCAAGACATCATCGATGCTCACTTGGTTCCATGCAACTTCTATGCCATCTACTTCATCAAATGCTTTGTAACTACAAGAAGATAACAAGTAAAACAATTAGATTTATAGTGAAAACAATAATCTTCTTACAATCATATGGCTTGCTTGGATGTACAAGTCATTAAGTTTATAAACTAAAAAGGGCAATGTGTGAGAACCATGCACAGTCTTGAAGGCACCTTTGCCCAACACCTCATGATACTGTACCACAAAAGGGGAACAGATGGAAAAACAACCACTTCCACAAGGAAAAAAAAGAATAAAGTTCAACAAACTTTCTTTAAACATCAATGCCAAAGACTTGATAAATGAAGAAGTTATCAAAACTAGGCCTTGTATGCAACATTTAGAAATAATCTTCAGCATCACAAGGCTCAATTACTTCCCTCAGCCTAAGTACTGCATAATTCTCCCCCAACCTATAGCATGTCTAAAACTCCGAATATATGGGAAATGGTTAAAGTCCAATCTCAGAAAACCAACAAATGAACCATCATAAAGTAAAAAGACTGGGTGCTTATCTTAACAAAAATCCAACTTTTTTCAAGCCCCAATACATTTATTTTAACAGCATGTAACCAGGATGTCAATCCTATGCACAACAAATTAAACATGCCATAAACACAAAACCCAAATGAAAATTACAAACCAGAAGAATTACGAAAAGGGGTTGTGAAGTTACCCGGACATATCTACCAGTAGGATCTTTTTCTACAAAATCGGCCCCGTATCAGGAGGCTGCGTGGCCGAGCAAGTTCTGTTATTCAAAGCCAACATAAATCCAGTTGTGTCCCCAACAACAGCAGGTCTCATTCTTGCCAATTACCAAACACCAACAGGAAAGCGAAAAAGGGACAAAACGGACTTGACAACAGCTACCTGTGGTCCAAAAGACAACTACTTAGGACAACACATAAACGAAGAATCAAAGCAAGCGTCGTGAAAGACAAAGACAAAGACAGAGACTTTGAGGTCTTTGCTCGGAGAAGGTTTCGGACGCGATGGAGAAGGAATCGAATGCCGAAATACGCAAGGGGACTCGGCATTCGACGATGACGTTTCCCCCCTCTTGGAGATTCTTTTTACTGAAAGTTTTATCTCTTACAAAGCACATCGATCAAATTGTCAAAAAGAGCATTACAGAGAATTCATTAATCTTAAGCTAGTTAGACCCACTCAATTCTTATGCCTTAAATAAAAAATGTGACTCCAATATGTAAACAACTGAAACTAAAATAAATCAGGTTGCAACAAATAGAACCGGGAAAACAGTGAGTGACGCTCACCTTCTCAAGCCTGTACTTAATTCTATCTTCTGCATTGTCGAATCCTTCTTCTTGCCCTTGACAGTGAGCCTACGCGGGTCCTTTTTATTGGCCGCTTTTCTCTTCTGCTTTTCTCTCTTCCTCTGCATTTTAAATCTCTTCTTCGTTTTCCACTTATCCTTCTTCGGAGGATCAACTTCGTGAATTTCGAACTTGGGTTTCCCCTCTAACATCACAAGGTTCACCCTACCATAGCTCAAGTTTCTAAAATCCCAGCAAGCTTTAGTTGGGTTTGGCAGACTAGTGTGTCTAGATTGAGAAAAAACTATTTCTTGGCATTGCAATATCTGCCAACTGCGAATGAAATTAGCAAAGGAAGTGAATAAGAGTCAATCTTATGGCCATAAGGAGGATATGAAAGTATTCACAAACATTCCATACCCTGAGTCTCCCAAGAGATACTAACAATTGAACTAAACGGTAGTCTCTTCGTACTTCTCTTGCCACTTCAACTACCAAACCATCTAATTAAAATATGTATACAAGTAGTGCCCACATGAGAATAGCATAAAAGAGAATACCTGAGAGACGAAGGTTTTAGAGATGGCAATGGCTTAAGAAGTGAGGAAGCTCTTCGTATGCCACGCAACAGAGCTTTCGCCATTTAGAGAGGAAGGAGATGATGAGTAAGAATTTTGACAATGGCTTCGGATTTTGCCGTTAGATTCAACTGGATAGCGAAAGAGAGAAAACGGCGCATAAAAACAAAAGAAAATCCCAACAAAAAAGTGAAATTACAATAAAGCCCCTATCTTCTTCCTTTTCTCTATTTTTTTTTTCGACAAACAGAAAGAAAACGAAAGCAACAAAGGTGTCAGAAACAATCCTCCGTAGTCCGTCCCATCTGTATCCCGACACCCCCTTCCTACAATCGACCCGTCGGTCTCCCGAATATTCATTTTCATCTCAATCGTTGGAAATAACGAACTCCAACACAGCGTCGTTTAGCCGCCGCCCTTCTATCCAGTTTCCATCTAAATCGCAAAGCTTCATAACGACGCCGCCCAAACACTGTGAAGTCCTTGCCTCGCTCTTTTCATCATCTGCTGTTTCTTTTTTCCATTTTTTTTGTTTTATGTATTTTAAAGACATTTGCAATTTTATTGTTCGAGTTAGTTGGTCTGTTGTGGTAATTGGAACGACATGTGTGTAAAGGTTGTGAATTTCACGATCATACAATTGTGAATTTAGCTTTCTTGATTGTATATGAATGTTTCGACGGCCAATTTATGTCAAATTTAGGTTGTTTGGAGTGCCAATGCTGCAGCTTACTTGGTCGTGTTTGCTTTGTCTTTATGGGTTTAACATGTCCATGCGCATTGGGTTTATTGGGTATTTTTCATTTGCTTCACTTTCCTCTTCGACAATGCAGATAGAGGGAATCTCGTTGTTAAAGGCTTTGTCTTTCAGCTGCAAAACTGCGTGTGCATGAATGATCTTCAATTTTTTTGTTTAAATTCAGCTGGATGTTTGTTGTGGTTTTGGGGTTGTAGCAATGAATGGATGCTTTTCAAATTTATGGACATAGCAGGTCATCAGTGTCAAAATTTGCTGTATCTGCTTGTCCTATCCTTACCCCTTCGGGTCAGTGGGCTGGTATTGATTTCATGGTTTAAGTTTCAAACATGTGTGGCATTTGTAAAAGAGAGGAACTATTATAGGTGTTTATTTAGCTTTTGGTTAAAGGTGCAAAATAATTTTGGGTTGTGGCTTGTGCAAAAGTAATTGTAGTTTGGAGTTTTCTTGGAAGTAAATTATTTGTAGTTTACCTATGTGCATTTTTGTTTGTTGGATTGGGTCCTACTGTAGGGAAACTGCTTGATTCGTGTTTAGGAATTACATCATTTTCGTCTTAGGTTTTGCAGCTATTTCTATTAAATGATTTCTTTTACTGATTTTTCTTTACCTTAGACAATGTTTGATGGGTGTGGTAAGATTTCCTTCTTAGTTTGTTATGCGAGTAGTGTTTCTTATCATTATCTTCGTCTTTTTCGCACAGGTTTTCAGCAATTGGGAAGGGTTTTTGAGGCTACCTTAGTGGAGTAAGTAGAAGTTTCTCCTGGTCTCAAAGCAACCATTTGGTTTCCTTATATTTGTACTTGTGATGCATATTTGTATGGTTTGGTTCGTGCGCTGTGAAGTCAGACCATTTGAAGATCCAAAAAATTGAAAAGAACCAGAAAGGTGTAGTTTGAACTTCCCAGCGATATTGCTTTCTGGTGTGGAGTATTTTTTGGTGTATAATAAATGAGAAAAGAATGTAGAGCCTCACCAATTGCATATCTTGCTCTTTTTTCTCCTATTATGGTGTTATATTTTGCTTGAGATCTTTAATAATGATTAGGACTTCAATTTAATCAATTACTGTTTTTGTTGAGGTTGGTTAGTTTCTCTTATGGCTTTTGCACACTTCTCAAATTAAGTGGTCCTGACCTCAAACCTTGGACATACTATTGTTCCTTGTTCCAAATAATAAGATAGAGTGAGTTTGTGGCTGTGTGAGATATGACCTTTCTTTCTGCATTTTGGCATATGATAAACATTTTTTTGACATGATAATAATTCAAATAATCTCTATCTAAATGCAGTGGACTTCGGGGTTGATGGTGGCGGTAACACTGAGATAATAGGAAATGCACAGGTGCACAACATTACTATTAAGGCATGTGATGAAAGTGAACTTGGTGCAAGTTCTGTTGAAGGGGAGTTTCAACAGGATGAAGATGATAAAATGGATAAGGAATCTTTGGATAATGATGCCATTCCTGATGGTATTCCAGGTTTACCTATGGGTCCTCCAGATGAGCCCTATGTAGGACAGGAATTTGAATCTGAGGCAGCTGCACATGCATTTTACAATACCTATGCTACAAGGGTGGGATTTGTCATCCGGGTAAGCAAACTCTCTCGTTCAAGGCGTGATGGAACTGCCATTGGCCGAGCCCTTGTTTGTAATAAAGAGGGCTTTAGAATGCCTGACAAGCGGGAAAAAATTGTAAGACAAAGGGCAGAGACAAGGGTTGGTTGCAGGGCAATGATTTTAGTGAGGAAAGTTAGTTCTGGCAAATGGGTTGTCACAAAGTTTGTGAAAGAGCATACTCATTCCCTGACACCTGGTAAAGGTCGAAGAGATTGTATATATGAGCAATATCCAGTAAGTTCTTGATCTGTTTCCTTTCTAATCTTTTGGAGGAGTTCTTAAAACTAAACTTTATTGGTGCGATCTTTATATGCTTAGTTCAGTTGCTAAGGATTTTACAGGTATCCCTATGAAAATCACTTTTGTTTTGTTACTTACAGACACTGAATTCAACTATGTGTTCTATCTGCCCTGGTTCTTCTTGCTAAATTACGTTTCAATTGAGTTTATGTTTAAAACATCTTTTCTAACATCCTTATTTTGCTCAAATAAGTACAGAGAATTTTTTAGGTTTACTTGGACAGCTTCTTGTTTGATTGTGCGTTCAAAGGTAGTTCACAATTGCCAATATTTCGTCAAATTATTCTTGAATGCGTTCAAACTGATTCTGAATATTGTGAAGCTATATTCTTGGCATGGTTGGGCAGTGCAAGACTTGTTCGTCTGGACAATTTTTATCAGATTCCCATTCTTGCTAGAGAGAAAGCATTTGTAGGATGAAATGTACTCCTTATAAAGAGAGGGAACTAAAATGAATTTATTGGTTGCTGTATAGGTAACATGGATTTTACCTGGTCGCTATTTTTTAAAGATACATTGGTAAAAAGGATGCTCTTATGATTTTAGATTAAGACTTTTGGATTCAATTATGTAGGGATTTAGAAGATTGTTACCTACACACTTGGCATTCTGTAGTTGATGGAATTTGCTGGTCTCCACCTAATGTTTACTGAGTGTCATTGTTATCATGAATACTTTTTTGGGGGATCTGAAAATACTGGTCCATGAACACGAATCAACCCATCTTTTGTTGTAACAAGTTTTGGAGAGGCTGTCAGAAACAAATCTTATGAACATGAACTGTAGGACTATGACAAGAACTGCATGTTTTAAGGAGGAAATTGAATGATTGGACATTATAAAAGGAAAAAGCCTATGTTATTACGGGAAAGCTCATCCCTTCACAACTCAGTTGCACGCCATATATAGTGATAGAATGCCAATTTGGTTTTCTCGTTATCTGTGGGTGGCTATTATTTGTGTGATTTGACACTTGCCATATGTTAGTTCTCCAAGTCTGTTAATCATTCATGGCGATATTGTTGTATCGATTTGTCTATTTGTCCACATTTGTCTTCATTGCTACACTCCTTGGATTAATACAATCATGGTCACACTTGACACCGAATCATCAAATTTATAACTCAAAACTCCCATGTCTATTTTCCAAGGGTAAGTATTGTTTAAGTTGCTCTGCAACATACAGATACTGCCGCCATTGGGTAGGCTTGGAAACTTTTCTGTTGCCAAGATTGTCACACATGTTTTGCATACAGAGGTGTACATGGGGGATTTCACATGCGCTTTTGCAGCTATGATCCCGTCTCTTTCAACCAATTCGAATTTCCCCAATTATCAACTGCTGAATTTTATAATTGGATTGATTAGACTAATATCAAGTAGGTGCTACGAGATGAAGGCATGCATAATTAGATTGATCTTATCGGATCTTTGTTTCTGTCCTTGAACTCTTGCTTTGATCTTAGTCGTATTTCTTATTTTGTTATCACAACTTATTTTAGTCTCCTTTTCTTGGAAGAACGAGCATGATAAAATCAGGGAACTGTCGCAACAGCTGACTATAGAGAAGAAAAGAGCCGCAACCTATAAAAGGCATCTGGAACTGATTTTCAAGCATATTGAGGAGCATAATGAGAGTTTATCAAAGAAAATCCAGCACATAGTAGAGAGTGTGAGGGATATGGAGACTAAGGAGCAGCAGCAGCAGAATTTTCGACATAGTTCCAGCAATTTTTGATCCATTCATTTTCCCCAAAGCAGCAAAAATTGGAGAAAGTGTTGTATAGAACTGTGGTTGGGGGTATTGTGTATTCTTATATCTGGGGCTAACCTTGTTCTAGTCTTTTTTAGGTATGTAGGTGGTTATAGTCTATCAAAATGTTCTGATTGATTAGTAACCATATAAAGTATATTTGGATAAGCATAAATGAACGACCTCCTTTTGGATCATAATGGGGTGGATGTAGAGAGGGAAGCCATAATCCTGTCATCCAGAAGCTTATCTTCTTGTGGTTGTGCTATAAATGTGGCAGGTCTGTTTTGGGATTTGATTGGAAGACCATAAACACAAGTATGTCCCAAGGAACTGCTCGTCAATTGATAGATACCCATTGCATTCCGTGTTCTGTATAGCTAGCATGTAAATGATTTTTTTCTCTCCATCTTGTTTTGACATTTTTATTTTGTTCTTCTCTTTGAGTTGATTATTTCTCACTGTCAATCACCAATTCAAGTTAGCGGATAAAATCCCAATTGCTCAATTGTAAAATAAAGGGTTGATTAAAAACAAATTCAAACTTTCCTCAATTTTTTAATTATAATTTTAATTTTAAAAAGTAGCACTAAAATATTCAAACTTTCAATTTTTTTTAATTCTAGCTTAAACTTTAAAAAGTGATAATAAAATACTCAATTTTTCAATTTTCTTCAATTTTAATCTGAGGTTATCTGTTGTTCACCTTTATCTCTTTGTTATCTGTTTATTTTTTTGACGTCTCAAACTACTCTCGCATTACAGCGTACTATTCCAATAAGCTCTTTGTTTTTAATTCGTTTTTTCGATGTCCTTAGTCTGAGGATGACAGGACTACATAATCTGAAAATCAAAAGGTGAAGATGTCGAGAGAACAAATTAAAAACAAAGGGAAAAACTAAAATCAAAGTATAAGATCATCAGAGCTACGCAATCTGATCTAGATCATTTTTAAACAATGACGTTGTTTTAATTGTATAAATAAACGATGTTTTATTAATCTTTATTTGTTGTGTTAATTTTGGTTGACGTGTATTAATAATTAAGGTTTTTGAAATATGTAACAAGTCACGTCAACAGATTTAATGAAAACACTAACGTCGAATTAAAATTAAAAAATTAAAATTTTGAATATTTTATTATCACTTTTTAATTTTAAAATAAAATTTAAAACATAAAAAATATGAACATTTTATTGTTATTTTTTAAATTTCGAATTATAATTAAAAACTCATCAAAGTTGAGACTTTTTCTTTATCAAACCAAAAATAAATTTAAGGTCTTTAAACGAAAGTGAAAACATGAAAAAGAAACAAACTTTAAACCAAAAACCTCTCCATTGACCCATAATTGCTGAAAACGAAGCGAAGCGGCTCAAACCGAACGTAACAGCATTGGACGATAGGGTCCTGCTGGAGATCCGAATTGTAGATGGAGAAGCAAAAGGGAGCGGTTTAGTTTTTTAATTTGTTTTATAACACTGTATTTTAGCTCCTATCGGTTTATTGAAAATTTGAACTCCCAACTTCTGTAAAGCCGCATTCCCAACGTCTGGGACGAAACCTACCACTCCGCCAATCCTCCCAAGTCGCCGCCGTGTATCCGCGGCACCTCACCGGTAAACCAACTCTCTTTCTCTCTCTTCGACAACCTACATCACTCTAGCTTTCTTCGTTCTCACCATTTGCTTGTTTACTTTTCTTTCTTTTGTGTATGTTTGTGCTTTATTTTCTTCTTGTTTAATGTGTTTTACTAAGATAATTATAGGGACTTCTGGTTTTGTAATAGTCAGACTACTTAGGGACAATTGCGCTGATTTTGTTTTGGGGTGCTTTCTCTTTTTCTTCTGTTTTTTCGTGTTAGGAAATGGTTTCTAAAACGGGGCCTTACCTCTCTGAATCTTCACTGTACTATGTGATGGTTTGCTCGCTTACGTGTTTCTTTCATCGTTGAACTTGCTCCAAAAATGATCTTTACTCTTTGTGGGTTACTAATTTGCATGTCCATATAACTCTTGGCTTTGGGGTTGAATTGCAGGTTTTACTTGTTGTTCATCAAAATGAAGCAATTAATAGCTCTAGGATTTGAGGGTTCTGCCAACAAGATAGCTGTTGGGGTTGTTACCTTAGATGGGTCTATTTTATCGAATCCTAGGCACACCTACATTACCCCACCTGGCCAGGGATTTCTACCACGTGAAACTGCCCAACATCATTTGCAACACGTTATTCCATTAGTTAAACAAGCTCTGGATGATGCAAAGTTAACCCCTGGAGAAATTAATTGCCTCTGTTATACGAAGGGACCTGGGATGGGAGCACCATTACAAGTTTCTGCTATTGTTGTTCGGGTTCTTTCACAGTTGTGGAAGAAGCCTATTGTTGCAGTTAATCACTGTGTTGCTCATATTGAGATGGGTAGGATTGTGACTGGAGCAGATGATCCTGTTGTATTGTATGTCAGTGGTGGGAATACACAGGTAATTGCATATAGTGAAGGAAAGTACCGAATCTTTGGAGAGACTATTGACATTGCTGTAGGAAATTGTTTGGATCGGTTTGCTAGGGTCTTGCAGCTCTCAAATGATCCAGCTCCTGGATATAACATTGAGCAGGTATACTGGCTTCAATTTTTCGTTTTGAGGGATTCTTGTTTTCACTCTTCTTTAGTAGAGTTGACTGAGCTTAATTTGTTTGGACTTAAATGAACCATATTGCCATTTACACCATGCAGACTTCATCAAGATTAATCATTGTGAATTTAGGCTTTATTTGGCCCTAAACATGTTGTTCATTTAAAAAAAGTTGGCGCCCATTGTTATGTCAACTGTATGACCATATAGCTTTGGATGAAGGGAATAAAAGGAAGAAAAAACCCTAACCATTATTCAAAGAAAGTGGTGCTGTTTGATGTCGATCCATAACTTGCTATTATTGGGCCATACTTGCTCTGATTTTATGCCATGATAGAGTTATTGCTATTTGTACATCTCTTTTTGAGTAATCTATTGGGGTTGTGAGTTCTATGTACTTCGATTTTGTATGCTCATTTGAGATATTATCAGATTAAAAAATGTGTTCGTCGGTACTGTTTGCTGCTAGTCATGTTTGTGTTATTTTGTCAAATTCTCTGATCTCACCTGTAAAAGTTATATATTTTCTTCATCAGCTTGCTAAGAAAGGAGAGAAATTAATAGACCTGCCTTACGTTGTTAAAGGAATGGATGTTTCGTTCAGTGGAATATTGAGCTATATTGAAACTACCACTGAGGAAAAGCTCAAAAATAACGAGTGCACCCCAGCAGACTTGTGCTACTCTTTGCAGGTAAAATTATATCAGGAATCATAAGCAGGCACTGTTGTTACAAATCCATGCCCAAAGGACATATACATATTGATGGATGTAATCATATGATATCGTGCAGGAGACGGTGTTTGCGATGCTTGTGGAGATCACAGAACGTGCGATGGCGCATTGTGACAAGAAAGATGTTCTGATTGTTGGTGGTGTGGGTTGCAATGAGCGTTTGCAGGAGATGATGAGAATAATGTGTGGTGAGAGGGGTGGGACTCTGTATGCCACAGATGAGAGGTACTGCATCGATAATGGAGCTATGATTGCATATACTGGCCTTCTTGCTTTTGCTCATGGTTATACAACTCCATTGGAGGACTCTACTTTCACCCAGAGGTTTCGTACTGATGAAGTTCATGCAATATGGAGAGAAAAACAAGAGTCAGCTCCTCCTAGGCCTTAGGACGAGGAATTGCTGTGTCTTATTACCTTTGTATTTTGTTATTTAAGATTGATGTTAGAACCTGCGAACATACATGAATGAACTTTGACCAAATTAACCAGAGAACATATTGTAGTTAAGGTAAGTCAACCGGACAACTCTGATTTTATTTCAAAATGTCGTCTTGAACAGCAGACGGCCTGAAGTTAATAAGCCAGGTTTAGGTTTGCCGAGCTTCGAACACAATTTTTGAAAAAATGACCAGTGGGTTAGGCTCGGGTTTGGGTGTCCCAGATTTGATCTAGCCCAAGGCTTAATAACTATAACAAGAACGACTTTATTTTATAAGGAGGTCGGGAAGAATTGAGCTGGGCTCAAACCGGGTTACTTCTGGGCCGGTCGAGCATTGGCTATCAAATCAGAATTTACTTACGGCATTTAGGTTTGATTAAGAAGAGCAACATTTTCGTATTTATAATTTTATACTCTTGCTTGCTTTGCTTCCCATTTTCCGGAGGTTTCTGTATTCATGTTCTTACGAGCAACTCTCAAGCCATGACTCCCCCAATCGATGATCTCAACAACAATAACCCTAAAAAACCAGTCTTCTTGACCAAAACCCAGCGAGAACAATTAGCACTTCAACGCCGCCAAGAAGAGATCGAACAGCAGAAGAAGCATCAGGAACTCCTCCTCTCCCAGCTTTCCCGCCCCTCCAATTCCGACAAACCCTCCGACTCTGACCACCGCCGCGACCGCGACCGCGAACGGGAACGGGACCGAGATCGAGATAGGGACAGAGAGCGTGAGAGAGACCGCGCCGCCCGCGACCGACAGTCGGAGCGACGAAACCGCGAGAGGGAGCGGGAAGAGGAGGCGAAAGCTCGGGAGCGAGCCAGGTTGGAGAAATTGGCGGAGCGAGAGCGTGAAAAGGAGCTTGACTCGATTAAGGAGCAGTACTTGGGATCGAAGAAGCCGAAGAAGAGAGTGATTAAGCCTAGCGAGAAGTTTAGGTTTTCGTTCGATTGGGAAAACACTGAGGACACTTCTAGGGATATGAATTCCTTGTACCAAAACCCACATGAGGCTCAGCTATTGTTCGGAAGAGGGTTTCGGGCCGGGATGGATCGGAGAGAGCAGAAGAAACTCGCGGCCAAGAACGAGAAGGAGCTGAGGGAGGAGATTCGAAAGAAGGAGGGTGTAGAAGAGAAGCCTGAGGAAGCTGCCGCTCAGAAGCTTCGAGAAGAGGCTGCTGATATGTATGATACTTTTGACATGAGGGTTGATAGGCATTGGTCGGAGAAGAAGCTTGAGGAAATGACCGAGAGAGATTGGAGGATATTTAGGGAAGATTTTAATATTTCGTACAAGGGTTCAAAGATTCCTAGGCCGATGAGGAGTTGGGGAGAGAGTAAGTTGAGTTCTGAGTTGTTAAAGGCTGTGGAGAGAGCTGGGTATAAGAAACCGTCTCCGATTCAGATGGCTGCTATTCCGCTGGGGTTACAACAGAGGGATGTTATTGGGATTGCTGAGACTGGGTCTGGAAAGACTGCTGCTTTTGTGTTGCCTATGTTGACTTACATTTCGAGATTGCCTCCCATAAGTGAGGAGAATGAGGCTGAAGGGCCTTATGCTGTTGTTATGGCTCCGACACGTGAGCTTGCTCAGCAGATTGAGGATGAAACTGTTAAGTTCGCACATTATTTGGGCATCAAAGTTGTGTCTATTGTTGGTGGACAGTCGATTGAGGAGCAGGGGTTTAGGATTAGGCAAGGGTGTGAGGTTGTGATTGCGACACCAGGTAGGCTGCTTGATTGCTTGGAAAGGCGTTATGCTGTGTTGAATCAGTGTAATTATGTTGTGCTTGATGAGGCCGATAGGATGATAGATATGGGTTTTGAGCCTCAGGTTGTTGGTGTGTTGGATGCAATGCCTTCCAGTAATTTGAAACCGGAGAATGAAGATGAGGAGCTCGATGAGAAGAAAATTTATCGCACAACGTATATGTTTAGTGCTACCATGCCACCAGCTGTGGAGCGGCTTGCGAGGAAGTACTTGAGAAACCCTGTTGTTGTTAATATTGGTACTGCTGGAAAGGCTACTGATTTGATATCGCAACATGTTATAATGGTGAAGGAATCGGAGAAATTTCCGAGGTTACAGAGGTTGCTTGACGAACTTGGTGATAAGACTGCCATTGTGTTTGTTAACACGAAGAAGAATGCAGATACGATTGCCAAGAATCTGGATAAGGCTGGATATCGAGTGACAACTTTGCATGGTGGGAAGTCTCAGGAGCAAAGGGAAATTAGTCTTGAAGGTTTTAGGACGAAAAGATATAATGTCCTTGTTGCCACCGATGTTGCTGGTCGCGGTATTGATATCCCTGATGTCGCACATGTCATTAATTATGATATGCCTGGGAATATTGAAATGTACACTCATCGTATTGGAAGAACAGGTCGTGCTGGAAAGACAGGTGTGGCTACTACATTCTTGACTCTCCACGATTCAGATGTCTTTTATGATCTCAAGCAAATGCTTATTCAAAGCAACAGTCCTGTACCTCCTGAGTTGGCAAAACATGAGGCTTCGAAGTTTAAACCTGGATCAATTCCTGACAGACCTCCTAGGAGAAATGACACTGTTTTCACTCATTGAGGGCTTGGGAATGAAGATTTACGGGGTGAAATCTTTTGATCATGGAAGTACACAAGGAGCAAAGCTTGCAATTTTTGGGATCTTAATTCTCAATAATCAGAAGTTTTTCTTTCCTTTTGTTAAAGTTCACCTTTAGAAGTGGGAGTTAAATTTACTCGTGATTCGCCTTTACACTGTTTATGCCTTCTGACTTTTAGTGATTGTAAGATTTCATGACAGTATTGAGGACTTCCAGTTACATATTTTATTTATGCTCATAACGATGTAATTCTCTAGGTTAGCTGACATTCTCAAGATATAAACTCCCTACATCTTTGGCTATGATGATAATAAAGAGTCCGAACAAATAGTTGGCTAGCAAATCTGGTACTAGATTATTACCTTAGCAGTTTTTGCTGGTTGAGCTAAGCTAGGGCTGGCCATGGATGAGCTTGACGATGATGAATAATAAGTAATTTAACACCCAACTTAGCACTTGATACAAAAGCTTTTACTGTAGATATTTGAAAACGAAGCTGAAAATCTTGATTTAGGGTACAGATGTGGTGAGTGGGTCAGTTCTTGGTTTGAACCATTAGGAAGCTTATATAGATGGGGAAAAAGGAAAAGATATTGGTAGGAACCATATGAATTTCATGGAATAACATAGATGGCAAAACATTCAGAACCAAGAGGCAAGCATCACAAATACTGTATTATACATGTTTATCTTTTATTTGTCATCTTCTTGGTATGGCAATGTTTGCCCCCTTTATCATTCTGTTTAAGTTTGTCTTCTGTCATTCATTTTCACTATGGCATGCTGCCCCATGTCCCTGTGTATATTACTCTGGTGCCTGTTTTCTTCATGTGGTAATTTTCTGGATATACATCAAGTGCGGATGGTCTTTGGTCCCGGTTGAGATTTTGGTTAGTTTGCGTTATCTCTCGCTACTATTTTGGAGTACAATGGCATCAGACATAGCTGGAAAATAAGTGGAATTGTTTCCTGATGGATTAAAAACTAATTGAGAATTCTTGTGAGCAACACATGCTTAATTTTTGTGTGTATTGAAAGATAATGACATGCCTTGCGCATCAGTTGGTGTGGCTTGACTCAATTACGCTTTGAACATGCACATGCTAGTTGGTCAGTATAGTCCTGGTACTTTGAGAAAGGTAAAGTAAGATTGACGCATCAAACATTTAATTTATTGAATCTCATCAACGATTAAAACAGGCGATTATGATGCCACCGACTTACTTTGGAACGGTTGAACAACTTTCAACTCTTGTTCGAAAAGAGTCATGTCTTGCTCTTCCAAGGTTAGCCATGCTTCAATTCCATCATCCCTTGTGTCCATTAGATTTATTATTGGAAATGGCTTATGCACATTGCTCACCCAAGCAGGCTTCCCCCACCCAAAATCTACATCATTAACTGGCATTCTGCATAAACTGTTGAACATATAGAGATCCACCTCAGGGTTGTTGGTTTCTTCGTACATCTCTGCCACAGACTTGTACACTATTGATAACAGGTCGTCATAGTTTGTGGCCGTGTTACATTCAGAAATGGCATTTCTGATTGCATCCGTTACCAGATTCACCAGGTGGTGCAATTCAGTGCTATCATTTGGCTGGAATCGTGCAATGGCTTGCCTGAAGAAATTTCCACAGGCTTCCTCTGGTATTGGCAGAGTTGTCTTGCCCCTCATGTTCACGGCGTGACTCAAGACCGATGGCCTCAGGTACCCACGTCTTGATTTACCTACCTTCATCAGAATCTCCCATATGAAGGCTGTCACAACGTTCAACCTTGTAGGCTGATGAGGTACTGGCAACCCTGACACACTAGCTGCTGTTGTGGAAATTGCTTTCAGGTTAGATATTACCTGCCTGTCAAATATGTAATTTTTTGTCACTACCTTAATTTCACTCTTCATTATCGAGGAATCTTCCGTCATTCCAGGGATGTGTTTTGCAGGAAAAAGGGATGACAGGCAGAAACCCAGGGAGCTTACTCGGTGGGTCCCTACCCGACATGTTGTTGCCCATGTTGACATGAATGAGGTCATCGTGAATCCATCAGCAATCCTGTGTGAGATGCGCAGACCGATAGCTAGTCCACCACACTCGAACTTGTTGATTTGGAAGGCTAGCAGTGGACTGGTATCTGATTCTACTAGAATCGGAACAAGATGATTTAGCTGCTCAACGTGGATGTTCCCATGGAGAACTTGGCTTAGTTTTTCACTTACATGGGCCTCCAAGTATTCTACTCCTTGGTCGTGGCAATCAACCAAGAGGTGTTTCTTATGGTATCTTCCTGCTAATGGGTAGAAGATGGACAAGGCTTCTGACACAGATCTCTCCAACTGTTTGTCTCTTTCAGTAGTATTTTCATTGGCTAAGTAATAGAAGATAACGCCTGGATAAATTGGAGCTGGAAGTTGATCTAAAGCCGAAATTTTCAGGCTTCGAAGGTTAGGTGGAGTTGGAGATGAAGGACTAACCAACTTCCTTGAAATAATTTCTACCCTCATAGTGCCTAAGACCTTCACTAGAGTTGCTTAGATGGAGAGACAAATGAAGCTTTTCTTCACTGGTTAACGTACTAAATGCAATGAGCTTTAGCACTAATCTTTACCGTAATGTCGTTTTTATTACTGAATTTTTTTATGTTGTCTTTAATCTCTTAGTGGTTTTACATAATTAAAACTTCAATATTTGACATGTAACGTAAATAGACATTATATTTAATGTAATATGTTACATAGAACATTATGACCTATTAAATCTGAGTCTATTAGAAATAATATTTTTATTAGGTAGAGGTAAGATCGTGTATCATCGGACTTCAAATTTCGTGCCTTAACAGAATTTTAATTAAGTGTTATCAATGATAATGATGTTACAAAGAACATCTGTTGGCACGAAATATGACCAATGTAAGATTATACAATTTATTTTAAAGTGTTTCTACATTAAGTATAATTAAAAGTCTTATATTTGACATTTAATTATAATTAAGTGTCTCTATTCGAATGAATTTTTTTATCTATACAAAATGATATCGTTTTATGTCTATTTATACTTAAAATAATGTCGTTTTTGACAGAAAACAGAGTTAGAATAAAGAGAGCCTAATGACATAACTCTCTTCTATGAAATTACAAGTTTCTTTGAGACAGGAGATAGGTTCACTTACGCCAGAGATTTGTCCAGAAACGTTAGGCGGAGAACTAATAATAAAATGCTCAATCTCTGGGACAAACTGAGTCATATTGTACTGTAACGTCAAAGAATCCATATGCTCATACACATATTCGATTCGTAGACATGCGACTTCAATGAACGAGACTTGCACTACGCCCAAAGCTTTTGCTCCTAAATGAAGACACTATAAATGAGTAATGGTTCAATTCCAATGTAGCAGGTGGAACCAAAGAGAGGAGAAGCATTCAGGCTCCCTAAAATTTCGTCCCTTTCTTCGATATTGCAGTTCAGGCCTATAGCTCTTTGTATAGTTTTATACAAAGGCCTCACCAATATTATTGTTAATCAGATCAAACCTTATCTTGATGATCTTGTCGTTTCCATTCAATGTAGCTTTGTTTCGGGCCGTCTTATTACCGATAATATTATTATCACCCAGGAAGTCATCCATTCCATGAAAAAGAAATCTAGGCGCAAGGGACTCATGACCATCAAAGTAGACCTGGAGAAAGCATATGATTGCCTCGATTGGGCATTCATTCAAGACACTCTTATTGATGTGGGCCTTTCAGAAGTTCTGATTAACCTCATCATGAAGTGCATCTCTACTGTCTCCCTCCAAGTCAATTGGAATGGGGAATTGAGTAACACTTTTACCCCCTCCCGAAGTATTCGCCAGGGAGACCCTCTCTCTCTGTACCTCTTTGTCCTTTGCATGGAACGATTGGGGCATGCTATTAGTCAAGCTGTGTCACATGGTAGCTAGCACTCGATCAAATTAAGCAAGAATGGACCACCCCTATCTTATTTATTTTTTTGCGAACGATCTCATCCTCTTCGCAGAAGCTTCTAACGACCAGGTGACCTTCATTCGGGATATCTTGAACTCCTTCTGTGCTTCCTCTGGTCAGCGTGTGAGCATGGCCAAATCGAGATGTTATTTCTCCATAAACATCCCTCCCGCCACGAGTCATTCTTTAAGTGGCGCTTTAGGGTTTCACAGGACAAACGATCTCGGGCGGTATCTTGGAGCCCCTCTTCTACATCAACGTGTTAGTAAACATATGTATCAGTACATACTCGATACGGTGCATCAACGTTTATCCAGTTGGTCTGTCAAACTTCTGTCGTTTGCTGGCCATATCACTCTGACCTAATCGGTTTTAGTAGCTATACCGAGTTACAATATGCAGACAGTCCGCTTACCACGTAGTCTGTATGATGATCTGGAAAAAGCCATGAGACGATTTTTGTCGGGTTCATCTCGCGCTCAACAGAAAATACACCTAGTCAACTGGACGGACGTTTGTAAGCCTAAGGAGTTGGGAGGTCTTGGCATTAGGTGAATTAGAGAAACTAATGATGCATTCCTTGCTAAACTCAGCTGGTTCCTAAAGTTTTATAGGTACAAGTGCTCTCTGATAAATATAATTTTGAGGCAAACCACATCCCCCCCCCCCCTCCTTGGATACCATAGGGGGATCAATGGTATGGCATAGCATAAAAGCAACCTGACACATAGTTCACCAAGGCCTGAAATGGATGCTTGGAGATGGTTCCAAGACGTGTTTTTGGCTCGACTCTTGGCTCGCGAGCACAGGACTGCTTATTTCTCACACCTCACATCCTATTCCCAAATCCACTCTTAACCTTTGCGTTCCCCGATTTGTGGACTCTACTGGCAATTGGAATTGGGCAAATTTCCAATCTTGGCTCCCACCGCCGATTTGTTGCCTTATCGCCGGCACATTTCTGCTTAATCAGCTTCGTGGGCCAGATAAGCTGGTTTGGGGTGCTTCTGACAGTGGAATCTTCACCGTCGCATCCACTTACTCCATGATAATGGGACATGATGACAAGTCGACTCATGAGGTTTGGAAGTTGAACTGGCAGTGGTCAGGCCCACAACATATCCGCTCATTCCTTTGGCTATAAACGCACGATCGATTACTTATGAACTAACAAAGAGCCTGCAAGCAACTCACTATGAACATCACTTGTCATCACTGTTCACTTGAAGAATCGTCTCTTCACGCAGTGCGAGATTGCCCCAAAGTGCGTCACGTTTGGACCACATTATCGCCACACCTCACTGCGACTGATTTCTTCGCTATGCTTCTTCGCGATTGGATCCTATCAAACCTCCAACATCACCGCCGACTTCTGGGTCATGATTGGGCGGTTCTTTTTGGAACGACTTGTTGGTTCTTCTGGATATGGCGGAACAAGTCTCTATTTGATCATCAATTCATTTGGCCTTCCTCTTCTGATTTACTCATTTTGTCTTATACAGATCAACTCTACATGTATTCTGAGAGGAGAAGCCGAACTGACACCAGACTTTGCTCCCGCCAAGAGCTACCGATTAGTTGGAGCAAGCCGCCACGGGGATGGATCAAGTTAAACATAGACGGAGCCAATAATCGCGCCAAATTGATGGCTACAACAGGCAACCTTCTATGCGACAATGAAAGCCATTGGCTCGAAGGCTTCACTCAGAACCTCGGATGGTGCACTCCGATGTCAGCTGAACTCTGGGAAGTTTTTACAGGTCTCTCACTCGCTTGGAGCTTGGGATTCTGCCGCATAGAACTGGAAGTGGATTCGCTCGCAATGCACAAACTCCTCTCCTCCTCGGCCAACCGTACACAGGTGCTCAACCCTATTGTAGCGGGCATTCACGAACTGTTTACAAGAAACTGGTCTGTTGTTCATCAGCATGTATATCGAGAGAGCAACAACTGTGCTGACTAGCTCGCCATCCAAGCTGAACATTTTGCTATTGGTGTAACTTATTTCGATATTGCACCTATCGGGTGCCAACATATCCTATTCGAGGATATGTCGGGAATCTGTTTCCTCAGACTTGTTTTATAATTTGCTCTAGCAGTTTCCCTTTAATAAAAAAAAGAATAATATGGGAATTAGTTTAATAATTCAAAAAGGTTAGCTTTGAGATTTTAGCTAAAATTGTAAGTAATATAATTAAGATATCTAATAATTAAACTATTTAAAAATATTAATAATTTTAATTTTTTAAATAAATTACTTAGATTCTATTATATCGTTGAGAATAAAAGTGACAGTGGAGTCTAATTATTGAATTTTAAAAAATAAAAATATAACATCAATAATTACACAGACAAAATTTTAAACATATTTAATTTTGCCCACTTAAGTTCTTTTTTGGCATTTTGAAAATATCAAACTTGAAATTAGATGCTCAGGATTTAGGTTGTGTTATGATGAAAATGACCTAGTTCAAAATGCTCTTTTACCTTTTAACTAAATTAACTTGCTAATTAATATTTCTTACTTTATAATTATTCATATTATTCTCCCTCGAGGAATGATCTAATTAGCCATGAGAATCTCTTAAAATTATCGTGTTTTTAATATAAGAGATTTGAGTCTCAAATTGAACATGTTCTTTAAATTTTTTTCTAAAACTCAGACTTTGTTACCATAACATATGTCTTATCTAACATGATATTGTATCATTAAGTTCTTATCAATTATACTCGTAATCTAGAATCTTTCAGTTGTAATTCTCTTTTCATGCTTATCATGTGCATTACAAAACTGCATATTAAGGATCGTGCACTTCACAATTTAATCAATGAAATAACATTACACTTCATTATCCCTAAATACATCATTGTAGTATAAGAACAAATTTCCTTAATGCTCTCCCTATAGAATATGAGTTCTTCATCATTACCATTAAGCATTATGAATCACATATTTTCTTTACTGAACTTTGTGCCAAGTTACTCCTTCGTGAACAATGCTTACTTTCATTCCACGCTTCAACTAGCTTTAAGATGACACTTGTAGCTTCACTTTGGTGGCTCATCATTCTATAGAGCTTAAGGGAAACACTATCTCAGGGGGAGATTTGGCCATGGAGGATGCGATATAAGAGGATCTAAATAAAAAAGCTTACCCTAATTTTAACAGGTCTTTGTGGGCCGCTCACTTTCAAGACTTCTATGGCCCAACCAGTCCTAAAGTAAGAAACTAACCTACCTAGCCTAACAACACATAATACTTTTAGATCACAACCATAAATAGCCCATTGTCCCATAAACTATTAGCATTTTCCCATGCTTTTAATCTTGTAATAGGCAATTTAGATCTTTAACATATTTCTAATAACTTTTTGCTATAAATATTCAACCTGCTAAGGATACTTCCCAACTCAATTCTAGTAATATTAGCTTAACTGAATCTTTGGTTCTTAAATTATAAAATCTATCATACCATATAAAGGTCCAAATGGTTGTTGGTAATAGGCACATTCTTCTTATTTTATCTACTAGTTCCATAACTTTTTTCACTTGCACTAATCCACTTTATCTTCATAATATTCTTATTGTCCCTCACCTCACTGCAAGCATGTTACTTGTAGCAAAATTTGTTACCGATAACTCCTCTTTTTTAATTTAATTCATTTAGTTATATTGTGAAGGATCTCAACTCCAAGATAGTACTACCATCCATAATAATCTCTACTTGTTAAAGCTTCGATGACATTTTAAAGTCTAGTTGCTTTTGCAGTGACTTTTGATCTAATTGATTTGTAACATCAACATCTTTATCATCTTTATCATTCTACATTTTCTAGTTTATCTCACTGTTTCCCCACTAAATTTAAAGTTATAACCCCTTATATGTCGTATCTTTAAGGGAAAAGTACTTGTTTATCATTTTCGTTATCTTATGCACTTCTACTACAACTTTACAACTTATTCACTATGACATTTGGGAAGCGTCCCCATCTCTTTCTCTTTTTGGGTTTCAATATTTTAGTATTTTTGTAGGTGACTTTAGTCTCTTTATCTTATTTTTTCATTTGACTTAAAAATCTTTTGCTCTATTTCATTTATGAACTTTCAAATCTATTACTAAAAACCTTTTCTATAATTTATAAAAATATTTCAATGCAATGGAGCTCCTAAACTCATCGAATGTGTCTTTGCTCATTACCTAACTACCAATGACATTACCTTGCATATCTCTTGCCCTCGAACTACTTAACAAAATAGTATTGAACATAAAATACATCACATTGCAAAGACAGGCCTCACACTTTTGCTTCATGCATCTCTTCTTAAAACTTTTTGCCTTGAAGTATTCTCTATTGATGTATATCTCATCAATCTATTACTTACTCATGTTCTTCATTATAAATCCCCATATTAACTACTTTTTCGTAACAAACTCAATCTCACTTTTCTCCGTGTCTTTGGTTGTTCCTGTTTTCCTTCTTAGGCTCTACTGATTTTATCAAAATGTCAATAAAATCCATCCTCTATGTCTTTATCAACTATTCTCCTCAATACAAAGGTCGTCGCCTATTGTAATCCTGTTGCTTCTAAAATTTACATCTCTCCACATATTCTCTTTCTTAAACTTATCTTTCCCTATGTCAATACTCATGTAACCACCTTTTCCTCACCCTTTACTTCTTCTATCATTTCATTGGCTTTGCTCTTTCATCCATTTTCTTCTTCCACCATCTTAGTTCCAAACCAATAACCTATATCTCATTAACCTCCCTCACCTCCAGTTGTCCATCGTATAATCGCGCATATGTGATCATACTTGTACTTCATGTATATTTCTTAAATATATCACCAACACCACCATCACACATAACCCTCATGCTTTAAATCTCACATCCTTCACTCATGCCAATATATTTTTTCGCTGGGGCTAAGCAAAGTTTGATAAGTTCAACGCTCTTTATCACAATCACAATTGTAACTAGGTCTTCTGTATAAAAAGACATCTTAATGTTTTTACTGAGCATTATAAATTGCACCTTATTGCAAAAGGTTATCATCATACCCTAAGCATTAATTACATTAATACCTTTAGTCCAGTAATCAAACCTACCACCGTTCATATTATTCTCACTTTGGCCATATCTAACAACTGGATCATTCATCAACTTGACGTAAATTATAAATTCCTTTATGGTTATCTTAAAAACTAGTTTATATGTAAACGATTTATCGAGGTTTTTAAAATTACTTTTGATTCTCTTAACTTTTATAATAGTTGTGGAATCGAATAGAATCCTAAAATAACTAAAAACTAGTTTTTTTATATTTCAATTAACAAAATATAATTGGGGGAGGGGGTTATGATTAATTAACTAATAAATTAAATTTAAAAAGGAATCAAAATAAATAAACTAAGTACTAAAGTGAAAATTTCAAAGATTCCTAACTCTGATTCAAGAGAAATATCTCATCTAATTGTAACTTTGATCCTTAGTCTGAAAAGATTAATTTTTATAATTCAAGCAATTAGTTCGAAACCTATTAGGATAGTTATAATAAATCTCAAATTTTCCTAAATTAATTGGTTTAAACCTAACATTCAAATTGAGTTTACCATAAATTGATTGGATATGATAACATTCCGTATCAATTAAATGATAACAATAAGTTTAGTAAAAAAAATACTAAACCCTAAATTAAATAATTAAGGTATCTACAACTATTTAACTTAGCTTTTTTGTTTATCAAAAGTTAAATATGTAAATTCATAAATAACATATTTGCTACTTGTATCAATATTTCATGACAATTATGGTTTACTGAATTCATTGATAGCTATAGACTAATTAACATCGAATTAATTTGTCAGATCAATTAATATTAACTATTCATAAAAATAAGAACATAAAATAAGAAATACTTGAATTACAACATGAATCTAAGTTTGGAATGAAACCTCACAAGCTTACAACTAGAGTTTTAAATCTCCTTGAATCAGAACATTTGTGTTTAGCCACACATGGCTTTAGTTCCAATATCAAAAATAGAAGAAAACATGAAAGATTGAGAGAAAACTACAATATGAAAGAGAATGATGTGTAAAAGAGTTGAATGTATTTTTCCCATCTATTCCTACTTAAAACTTAGCCTCCCTCAATCTTGAAAAGACTCTTATCTAACAAATCCAAATCCCCATATAATAGGGTTGGAAATAAGTTTCTTAATTGAATTCAAACTCTTGATGTGAATCTGGCATTAAGCGTGATCTCGCCTTATCTACTGCAGTAATCTATTCATTTTTTCAAAATTCCTAGTTTGGCCCAATAATACTCCAAAATTAAGTCAAAACAAAAGAGATAGGTCCAATTAACAAATCAAATAACATCTTATTATATGTCTCAACCTTCTACTTTACAGATCCACACCATCTCTATTATGTTGTATCATAATCAAATAATATCTTATCATATGTTGCATCCTCCTAACTTTACAAATCCACACCATCTCTATTATGTCTGTAAACTCCACAAAGCCATTTATGGTCTTAAACAAGCCCCTCATACTTGGTTTCATATCTTGAGTCAAAAGCTTCTTCACCTCAAACTTATTTCCTCCAAATTTGATACCTCGATCTTCATTCACAAGAAATCATCTCACATCACCTTTCTTTTAGTATATGTGGATGGTATCCTAGTAACATGTTCTTCACCTTCCTTCATTAACTCACTTATTTATGATCTTAACTCAACTTTTTCCATTAAAGACTCAGATACCATTCATCATTTTCTTGGTATCAAAGTCAAACCTACTTCTTATGATCTTCTTACTCAATCACAGTACACTAAAGATCTTTTCAGCGCACATATTGACAAATCAGAACCTACACCCCACTTGTCACTTCTACTCTCCCATTTTCCAAAAATTATAGCACTCACTCAACTACTTAATCCTATTGAATATCGTAGTTCTATTGGTAGGCATCATAAAGCTTGTCTAATTAAATTCAAAGTCAAAAGGCCTTACTTGAGTTAACTAAACTTCAATCCGGGCATGGGTTGCCTAAAAATTAAAAAAATGACATCATTTTTTATTTTTAAAATTTAAAAACATATTTAATTAGGCTTCAGATTACCTAAGCCCGATATTGGGCTTAAGTTGATAGCATCGAACTTGAGGGTTTCAAGTTGGGCACAAGTTTGAACATAAAATATTGCCACCCCTCATCGTTAATCCTCTCAAGTACCTTCGTCTCACTTGCCTTGACATCCAATTTACTTTCAATAAAGTCTCTTAGTTCTTACAACACCTTACTGACATCCAATGGATCACAGTCAAATGGATTACGCATTGTCTTTATTATAGAACCTCTCATGGCATTTATTTTACTAGGTAGACCTCACTTTCCTTATAGCTTGTGATTCTGACTTGGTTTGTCTTTATGATTATCAATCTACATCTGACTATGTATTTCTTGGTTCTAATATCATTTCTTAGAGTGTCAATAAACATCATATAGTTGCTAGATCCAACATTGAAGCTAAATATAGGAGCACTATTATAAGGACCCAATATATACCCTAAAAGTATTATAGTATGTCTAAGGTGTATTAAGAAGTGAACACGAAGAATTAAGTGCATCTAAGCATAATAAAGGATATAATGGTAATTAATTTTTTTTAGAAATGGAGAAACCTGCAGCTACTATCCTTTGGATACGCACTGGGTAAACCTCTAGGTTGACGCAATAGCCTGCAAACCACGTGAATTGGATACTTCGGACTAGGCAAGTCTTGTACGACAGGCTCGATCAAGATAGCGTAAGTAGGGAGATTTGAATACAGGACCTTTGGCCCCATGCCTCCCCCTCCCACCAACTCGACCAAAAATGACAGGGATAAATTGGTAATTTTCATTTTGGCATGGATATGAATAATTATAAGTGAAAGATGGACTAAAATGATATCAATTGATGATGTTATATACCAATGTGGGAATTAAAGAAAGAAGAAGGACCAAATGTGAAATTTACCTAAAGTTAACACATCATCCAATTGGATTGAGGCATATGATCCAATATGATTGAAGCATGTGTGAAAGTTTAGAAAGTGCATCAAATGTGTATGTAAGAGAGCAGAGAGGGGCAACATTTCGGGGGTTTTAACTCCAGATTCTCTTCTCATTTCCTTTCCGTTTCATCTTTTTAATCACATCATTTTGCACAAGGAATCCAGCTAATCCTCAATGGAAATCAAGGTAAAAGTTAATGGTTTTTCTTTTCATCTTCATCTTTTCTTGCTTTGCTCATGAAGAGCTAGAATTATATGGTTGAAATTGGAATTGAGATACGTATTTATGATGTTTTTAGTTGGTGAATCAAGCAAAGCTAAAGGGGAAGAGAAGAAAAAGCTTTAGAAGAGCTAGTTGGCCAATTTTAAGGTTTGGAACTAAACTTATTTTAATTTTTTTTGTGCATGCTTGAATGTGTACAAAGATTGATATGGGCATGGAATGGTTTCTGGAATAATGTATTGGTGTTACTTTGCATGGAATTGATTGAATATGATAAGAGAGTAACGTTTAGTGGAATTCTGTCTAGGGTTCACATGAACCAGTCCCATTGTTTTATCCATAACTTGGCCTAAAGACTTCCAAATTGGGTAACTCCAATCGGGGATGAGACATAAGACATAACACTAAAAATCTCTAGAAGAGACCCGAGCCTAATTATGGCTGCATGACAATGAAAGTTGAGATTGAAAATGTTGACCTGATGCTACCTTTGTATTGGAGCAACTTGTGATGTTAGTGTATATCTCATGATTTAGAAGCCCAAATAGCCTAATTTTTTATGCTATGAAAATTAGAGACATATGCAAACAAATGTTTAGAAGACCTCCAAAACTAAGTTGAACATTTTTCTGTGAAAATATGGAATAAGTGGAGACCATTATGTGATTTGCTCCTAGATTGATTTGTTGGCCCATTTTTAGACTCACCGTGTGCCTAATCCAAATTGCAATAATTTTGAGTTTTTCACTTTTGATCTTTATCGAATCATATCCAAATTTTTTCGAATGTTTATGAAACTTTGCAAACAACTAGAAATTAATGAAATATGACTTACAATATGTGAATTGGGTATTAAACATAGAAATTTAAGATTGAACGTAATGCATATTAAGGGAAATTTACATGTATATAGATGATTTATATGCATATGTATTGCTTATATGTGTATAGTATGACTATACAAGTTTACAAGCTAATTTATGAACATAATTAAGTACAATTTAAAATGTTTTATATTTAAATGATATATAGGAATTTATATACTGAAATTATGTGAATGTACATAGAGAATCAAGACTGAACAAAACATATACGAAATAAATTATACGAGTACGTATGATTTGTATACTGAAATTATGTGAATGTACATAGAGAATCAAGACTGAACAAAACATATACGAAATAAATTATACGAGTATGTATGATTTGTATACTATTCTAACGGTAGTAAGTTATGACTTGCATGTATGAACTTAAATACAAATTTTATGATTTCAAATAAATATCATATGATTTGTTAATATATTAATCATGAAATTGACAAATGATTAAAGGAAAATATTATAGTGCCTGCATTATTGTTTTGGGGGTAGATAGATAGGCATGATTATGGGTTACAGTGCAACTGTTACAGTTTGACACCAATGATGCCTTCATTTCGAGACTATAGTGTTTCTACAGTTTGATACCTTCTAGTATCTATAATTCGATACTTTTGGGTATCTATAATTTGATATCTTTAAATATCCACAGCTTCCGTTATTCACCATAGGAATATGCAAGCCTAACACTAAAAGTAAACTAAACAGTTATAAATAAGAGATGCAGAATGACAACATGAATAATTTGTGTTGATGAGCATTGAATATCAATATGTGGCTTATAAATGTGAATTTACAATATATTAATAATATTTTGAAGCATATTTGCATTATATACCTTGATTAATTATGTCATCATTATTTATATGAGTTTATGATATTTATGAATATATGTGTGCTTAGTGAATAACCACTGTAAGTGGTCATCCAAACTAAGCATTTCCCTACTAAATTTTCAAACTTAGCACGAGTGTTAATCCGTATAGGTCCAAGTAATAGGGGTGAGACACAAGGATTATCTGCAAGGACCAAGGCTAATCGCTAGAAGTAAATGTAGTTTTGGAATGTATCTTTTGAGTTAAAGATGATTGTATATTTAATGAAGGAGGTTGTAATATTTCTTTTGGATTATCATATAAATGTAAAGATGTAATACTACTCTTAAAAGATAATGTTAAGTGATATGATCTTTTGCAATATGTAATAGACAAATGTGTGATAGCAATCCTTATAAATTAATAGAAGTGTATGTCATGAATGTATGTACAGGAATTTAGTTGTCATGTATATAGTTGGTTGTAGGTTCTGTATAAAGGGTGTTACAACTATTTTAGCTTATGTCGAGCTTTGTTGGATATCTTCTCTTCTTGACAAACTACAATTGTCTCACTTTGTTGGATATTTTCTCTTTTTGACAAACTACAACAGTCTGATCAATATCGTAAATTCAACAAAGTCCGTGTCACTAAACAGCTCTTCCGTGTCTGAAATGACGAAAGGAGAGAGAGAAAGGGCCAAGAACATTAAATTTCGGTTCGGGTCAAAAGTCCATTACTCCATTTGGGTTAAAAGACCCAAATATTAGAGCCCACTTGGGATTTAGGGTTTCAACCACAATTAATAACAAGCGCCATAAGACGGTGGCCCAATTGAACAAACATCGTCCTACCAAAGTTATGGCTCTTCTAGTACCGTCCTCTCGGAAGAGGAATCGGGGACGAATCCGAAGATAGTACGGCATCTCTCTCTTCTATAACTATCAATTTCTCTCCAAGCTTACTCTTTTTTTTGTTGTGGAGTTTAAGCCTAAAACACATCTAAGGTGATTGTTTGATTCTTGAATATATGAGAGTTTGATATATGAGATTTTGTTTTTTCTTTAAATAATTGCTGTGTGAGTTTCAATCCTTTTGTTTTGATGGAAATGAGGGAGTTTTTGGTTGTTTTGTCTTTTGGAGGAATGAGCGTTATTGTTTCGTAGCTAGGAATATTACCGGATCCTTTTTGGTTCATGCCGTGTATAACTCCTGTGAGGAAATTGGTTGTAGTTTGTACATATGGAAGCTATAAATTTCGATCGTCCTGACCTGCTGACTATGTTGATAGATACTGATAATGTTCTATTGTATATTCTTCAACTGTGTGTGCCTTTAATTAACATGCAGCAGAAGTTATTATTTCACCTAATTATTGAATTTGATTTAGATTTTAGTTTTATTTACAAACCCATAGCAAATGGATGTTTATAAATGTCTTGGTGAAGTTGAAAATTTTGTCAATTAACCCTGTTATACAATGTGATTTTAAATGAAGGTTTACTGATCAATGTCTCGCTAACAATAGAGCTGAAGTTGTTGCAAATGAGAACTTGCGGCCAAGGAAAACCTTGCAGACCTACTCTATATGCCTTGGGAGTACCACAATTCCCTCGTCTACCTCTTAGACCTTGTATTTTACCAGTTCGTGACTGTTGCTTCCCTGCAAAATCACTTAGTCTTGCTACTTGTTCTTCATTTATCCAGCAATGTGGCCCTGCACTGAAGGTCCAACATTGTGAAGCCGCGGGAAAATACCAACAACTGACAACATTTTGCTTACTTGGTGGTAATGACAAGTCTGAAAGAGGCAATGAGGTAGCATCTCACTCCCTTAATCCTCAAATTTTTAATAGGAAAATAGAACGTGTGGATGATAATTTTTTATCTGTTTCCCTTCTAAGTTTTTCATTATTTTGGTATAGCCATTTACTGAGTAACGATGGTGATCACTTAAGTCATCCAAACTATTAGTGGAATTGTACTGCATATACAAATTAATGCAGCTTTTAAAGTGAGAACTGTTACATTTTGAAAAGACAAAGATATCCAAACTGAGCTACTTATTTGATACCAAGTTCTGTTTTGGATGCATCTTTTTTTTTTTTTTTGCATTTCAAATATTTCTAACCAAATCTTGGCTGGTGTGGTTTCTGTTATGTTCTTTCGTATCTTTGAGAGAGAGAAGGAAACTGGTTCTTGCTGACTTTGGAGAAGCGTTGAATTGAACGTAGCTCCAATATGGTGAAAGAGGGTGGATGCTTTAAATGATTTTATTGAACCACTTCCCTTTGTGGCTTTTGTTTGTCTAAAGTTGTGAATTTTATCAGGAATCTCCATGGAGATATTTGGAGAAAGTTACTGAAGGGTCCAAGGGACAGTCAGTAGAAGATTTGTTAAGGGAGCAGATTAAGAAACAAGAGTTCCACAGTGGAGGTGGTGGGAAAGAACCACCTAGTGGTGGTGGAGGGCAGGGTGGCCGTGGTGATGGTTCTGGGGATTCTGGTGATGAAGGCTTTCGTGAAATTGTTGATGAAAGCATCCAAGTGATCTTGGCTACCCTTGGTTTCATCTTTGTGGTAATAGCATCTTCTCTTCTTTCAGTTTTGAAGTTTTATGGCACATGGTCCACTGTTTATGTGCATTCATGTCTACAATATTTGCTTATTCTTCTCCATTAGAAAACGTTTGAAGAAGAGAAGTCTATAAAACTGAGATATAACTTCAATGGCTTGTTTATCCTAAGCGAACTTCATAGAATGTGGCCTTTTACTGCTGTGACGTTAATCTTCAGTTTAAATTTAAGTTGTTAAATTGGTGAAATTGCTTGGCAGTGCTGTTAGCAAATGAGATTTATTATCATTGGTTCGGCATCCTCACATTGTAATCAACAATGTTTTAAAAACCGAACCGGTTTAACCAGTTTGAAAATCTTGACTGGCTAACTTTTTGGTTTGATTTTTAACTTTTTAATTCGATTGAGTTTAATAATTTTTATTGTTAAAAATTGATTAATTAAGTAATTAATCAATTTTTGTAAATTAATAAATTTGCATAAACAAAAATAAATTGATTAATTTTTATTTAACAGTTTCTTTTTTAATTAAACTGTAAATTTTCGATGGGTAAGAATAATCTTTTTTTGATCATTTTTTAAATTATTTAATTTTATTCAATCTTAATCAGTTTTATAACTGTCTAATATTAGTTGAATCTTTTAAACTTTAAATTACTTGTCTTGTGGGTTTAACTTTCGGTTTGGTTTTTAAAACATTGGTAATTAATGGTGTTT
>JANVCL010000005.1:7612991-7631006 GCA_026546855.1 Erythroxylum incrassatum | reverse complement strand
TTAGACAGGTGCACCTGACTCTTAAGGGACCACCACAAACCCAAAGAAAGCATGCATAGCACATAATTCACACAATTCATAAATATTAGCCACAAATGGCCTTTACACAATTCACTTTCACATAATCGCCCAAAAATGGCATTTTTCTGAAATCATATATTCGAAACTTTTTCACTTGACAATTAAGTTAACCACTATTTCCACAATGTGTTTACATCAAAAACATACATATTACAAGTTTAAACCATTCCAAAAGTCATAAATACAACAATTTGAAATTCATTGGAAAGCAATCAATAGCATTTATGTTAGGAAAATTAATGAACTTATTTACTCAATTATTAAATATCACCCACCTTAATCCCTTTAGCTTTGTTCTTGGTCAATTGGCCTTTCCTCTAACTCCAATTTCCTCTCTTGACCTTCATCAAAACATAACAATCCAACCTAACATGAGTTGTAAAAAATTGACAATTCTAAGGAAAGGAAAAAATGAAAAAAAACCTACATAACCTTACATATGCCTTTCCTAAGCTATTAGAAATTAAAGCCAACAAGATTTATCAAAAAAATTTCGAAAAACCCTACCTTAGAAGCTTCCCACGAAAATTGCTTCTTGCTTCTAATGGAAACTTTGACCTTCCCTTTCCTTTTTCTTATTAAAGAAACTCTTAAAACTCCTTTCTAAAGCAAGAAAAGCCAAAGCCCTAACCTTTTCTTCTTCTTCTTCTTCTCCTTCCTTCAACCGAAAGTCCTCTCCCTCTCTTGTATTTTGCAAGGTTTCGTATGACTCTTCAAAGCCTTAGGAAAAAATTTGTTTCTTAACTAAAAACCTAAGCCAAAACTACATAGTTTCATCAAAGCTCTCTTCTTTTCCTTGCAATTTTCGTTCCCTTCATGCTCCAAACGACAACACTCCACTTGATTCATTCCTTCTTCATTTAATGGCATTAAAAAGACTAAAGTGCCCCTCCTTTTAAGCTTTAAGCTTTAAAAACCTAAGCAAACTTCCCAAAATGCCCTCAATTCATCTTATTCTTTTAATTCTAACAATTTCTCAAAATTCTAATTTAACTAAATCCCTTCATTTAATAACATTAACCTAAGCAAATAAAACCCTCAAATTATCCCAACCAAAAGAAAATTATCAAACTAAACCTCAAAATAATTTAAACAAGCTTATTACTATGAAAAAGGAATCGGGGCCTAACACTATGATCAATATAAATATCAATAACACCTGTACCCATCATCTCACCAACCATATCTAACAAACTAGCATCATCTTATACAACCCTCAAATCATTAGATAGTATAAAACCAGGCATAAGATAAAAATCTTTTTCAGATTGTTTTACCCACTTCTCTTACATGCATTAACCAGTTCAAAGTAGCTAAGTAAGTAAGGATCAAATTGAATTTCATCCAGCAAACCACCATCATACCTAACATTATTAACCACATTAATAAACCATCCCACATGGTGAAACCTCGAAGTTACCCCACCAAATGACATTCTATAAAACTGAAATGACCAACCCCAAGACAAGAAAGAGACAAAGTTGAATTGTTGAAAAGAAACACTGAAGTAAAATTGAGAAATTAAAGCATAGCACAGCACATGATGCTTAACATATTCATAATAATTCCATCAACCAATTAATGCATTGCAAACATATGGTTTAAGAGGTATATATGAAAAGTATATTGAATAAATATCCTAGAAGGGGATGCATATGGTGAAAGAATTAAGGATAATGATTGTACAAAAGTGTCAACTATTAGAATATGTTAGCAAACATAAGTTAAAAATATGATATAATTGTTTCATACATAGTGACATTATGTACTAACCTCATATAATTGTTTCATGCAATAGCTCAACAAGGTCATTCTAGTAGGTTAAGTATGTATAAGAAGTTAAGTTTTTTTAAATCATAAGTTACAAAGGGATTTATATGAATAGGTAAGGAATGCAAAATTTGTTAAAAGAATAAGTATGAGAAAATGGCTTCTCCTACTTTAATTTAACTGCTACCCATTCAAACTAAGTATTAAGGGGCATTCATCCTAGAAAACCCATTGGGGACAATATCGTGAAGGTGTAACGTATCTAGGTTGAAAGATAATACAAAAAATACTAAAGTAATAATTGGCGATTGCTAAAGAGAAATTGGAAGGTTGATCGATGAGATGATGCGTGAAGTAAGCAAGAGAAACCCTTTAACGAAGACTGGAGCACAAGTCAGCTGGCACTGAAAATGCATGAAAGAGGCAAGACGAAGATAGGTAAATATTTGGAGATTAAAGTTAAATTAGGGTTTCGTAAATTTTGAATTAGTTTACCGCTTCATATGACCTTTTAATTTTTTTAAACGTGGCATTTAAAAATACAATAAGGGGTCCATGTTATATATTGTAACAACATGTGTATGACAGGCCTTAATATTTATTAAAAGATTCTAAAATTGAGTAGACTCATAAAAATTTATTCCTTTGTTGAGTAATTTAAAATTTTAGTCCACAATTGACCAAACTAAAAAAACGTGAAGTCCCGAGCTTTTAGCCTTTCTTTTCCGACTTTAGTATTGTTTACTTTTTGCGCGTGTGACACAACAAAAGGCTACAAAGCAATTCGTACATATTCCCGTGATTGCCGCTGCCTGCCAAGTCCCAGTCGGAAGGATATGCAGTAGACCATGCAAGTACGCATTGGAAGCCGGAAAAGTGCCGAATTAATCAAGCTAATGCTAAACAAGTGTATGGCTACGCCACGGTATGCAAACAGAGGATAGGATTGCTTCATCATGGAGTTTAGTTTGCGCTTCCAAGTTGGGGGTTTAGGGTTTGGATTATAAGAAGCAGAGAAACTCACACGCAGACGTCCTAGTATAATTTTGGCGTCTTGTATACATTGATTTGCCAATCCACATAGCCACGAGGCAAAAATGTAACAACTGCTATCAAATCAAATGGCATGGTTACGAGGTAATTGCGGTTTGGAGGTGTTACGGTTGCAAACTCGCAATCCAAGAGGAGCGGCATTTGGGTCAGAATTATAAGATAAAACTACGTGTAGTCATTACGTAAGGCCCATTAGAAAGTGCTAAATTTGCACTTGAAAACCGTATCTATCATCTTACAACACAAGCCGATAATTCAAATATACGTTTTCTGATTCAATCGTTGTCCAGCAGGACCAGTTCTTCCATCAGGCCCAAACGCAACAACATAATTTCATTTGCTCCACCCATCAGCACATCTACTCTGCACCATTTTTCTTTATATATAATAACCATGTTCGTTCCTCTCCTCTCTGTCCCTCTTGAGTTCAAAGACATCTCACTCTTTCAAACACTTCCTTTTCTCTTTATTTCCCTATCTCAGGCCTTACCAGTTTCGACCATGTATAGCTGGTTTAGAAGTAGAACTAAACTCGTCATTTGTATCTTGCCGGTCTCACTGCTTATCTTAGCTGTAGTCATTTCCCTACTGCCACCTCTGCCTCTCAAAACGACCTCTTCAACAACCTCCAAGACACTAAATTTACATGTCCATAAACACCTCCAGATTGCTCACTCCACCTGCGAAGGCACATTATACCCTCAACTATGCGTCTCCACTCTTCGATCTCTACCAGATCTTCACTCCATGTCCCTACCAGAATTTATCATCGCAACGTTAAACCGCACAATGCGGGAAATCAGAGCCTCCACCTCCAACGTCACGTACATCAGAAGGAACGAATCTGAAACTCTAAACCGACTCGAGAAAGTAGCGATTAAAGACTGTCTCGACCTCTTCGACAACACCATAGCCGAGCTCAAGTCTGCTGTCGCTGATCTTTCCCATAAGAAGTCAGTTCCTAAACATTACAAGGACTTGCAGACTCTATTAAGTGCAGCCATGACTAATCAGTACACATGTCTTGATGGGTTCGCTTACAGTAAAGGAAACGTCAGAGACATTATCGAGAACAGCTTATTCAACATTTCTCGTCACGTTAGCAATTCTCTAGTCATGCTCAAGAAAGTCCCTGGTGTTAACAAATCAAAGTCCCAGGTTTTCCCCGAGTATGGTAAAGTTAAACATGGGTTCCCAACTTGGTTGTCGTCGAAAGCCCGAAAACTTTTACAAGCTCCAGTGAATTCAACCAAATACGATCTAATAGTGGCAAAAGATGGCACTGGAAACTTCACCAGTATTAGCGAGGCAGTGGCAGCTGCTCCAAATTCTAGTGACACCAGGTCAAATCAATGCCCTTTCCATAATGCACTTTTTATGTACCAGCTAAGACAATGAATTTAATGATTTGCGAACAAAATGCAGGTTTGTGATATATATAAAAGAAGGAGCTTACTTTGAGAACGTGGAGGTGGAAAGGAAAAAGACTATGTTAATGTTTTTTGGGGACGGGATTGGGAAGACAATAGTGAAAGCAAGTAGAAACGTCGTCGATGGATGGACTACTTTCCGGTCAGCAACTGTCGGTGAGTTTAAGTTCAACTTTGGCTTTGGATATACCTTTAAATGTTGGTTGATATGAATATGATTGTGTTTTTTGTAGTTTAATAATATATCGCACTGAAATGGGTCTCGCGAGTCGTGATGATTTATTTACACTTTGTAGGAGCCATAGCTAACGTAAATCGAGAATAGATTAGTGCGGCTGAGTTGTGCGGTCATGTTTGAGTAACCCTGCCTCACCTTTTAATGATTTTTAATTTTCGGGTTTCTAATTTTAATTTTAATTTTTCAACCTAAATAAAAATATGTAATTATAATTTAATTATTGATAACAAATGTAAAAAATTATTTAGAATTTTAATTCTATAAATTAAATAAATAATTATTTATTTAAATTGTTATATTTTATAAAATTTAAAAATCAAAATAAAAAAATTAGTACAAGGAACGTGCCCTTAGCATAAAATATTAAATTCTTTCTTGATAGGCGTTGATTTTATTTTGTTAACAACATTTATGACTCAACAACTATGAAATACATTATCAAAGTTTCCATTTAAATTGCTTATTTCCGTATCGTAAGAAAACACTTAACAGTCACAAATGTTAGTTTTTTTTGTATCTTTGGGGTGTAGTTGGAGGATATTCAAATTCAATCTTGACCTTATTTGACATTGAAATTCAGGAAAAAGGGTTATTTTAACATGACAAGATTAGCTGTACAGGAAAACAAATTATAGTGGAAGGTTATCTCCATTCGTCAACGACAGCACAAAAAGAGAAACTTTAAAGGTGTGAGTAAGCTTTACAGACCAAATGCTTCTTCAACTTAATTTTAGATGCCAATCTAAGATCGTACGCATAAGATTACATGTTCGTCTTCCAGCATGGAATCACCTTATCAGATCTAGGAAACATATATGTGCAAAGCTACAAAGCTAGTTTTCTATATGCGTCATGTACCTACGTTACATTTCCTGGACAGGAAATTTATAGCTATGATAACCTGAAAAATAGAGAATATAGTCCTCAGTTAACTAATTTCAATTTTATTCTATTAAATTTTTGTTCATATGTTTATATAAAATTTACATAAATATGTAGATTAGATTAAACAAAACAGGAATAAAACATCTTAACTAAAATAGGGTGCTCCAATCTGCAAAATAGGATTAATTATTTCAGTTTTTTACTAAAAGCTTTAACTATAATCTCGGTTTTATTTATTGATCTGAATAAAATTGAACTTATTTAAAATTAATTGAAATGAACATGACTTCCCGCACTTTCTTTAGCTTTGTCGTATTGATGGATTTTAAATCAGATCAGATGCTAAAAGGATTTATAAAAAAAAAGGTCTCAGTCCTGATTAGACAAGGTGTTCAGCAGGTTTTTAATTGTGTTCGTGTTCAGTTCTTCTCTCCCGTTGCTATTGACTTTTGATTCAACATTGTTCTACTGTAACGATATAATATGATATATTCAAATTTCAAAGAGCAGAAGTTTCCAAAACAATTGAAACTTTGACAACAATAGACGGACCTATAGATTTAGTAGTGCATGTGTCAGTGGTCTAGTGTCTAGTGGACACGAAGACGCGGGACCTGCAAAATTTGGTCGGAGAAAAGAGTTGTCTTTTTTGACTTTGCAGTAATCTTTTTTGTCTGAAGTGATGAATATGCTCTAGAGTAATCCGTGATTAGATCACATAACCAGGCACGGAGCTACGTGAAGCTAAGGGGGGCATTGGCTCCTTAAATTTTTTTAAAAAATTATTTTTAATATATATATATAAGAGTACAATTATTTAAGAATTAGTAATATATTGGACCTCTTAAAATTTAAAAAAATAAATATTTAAACTTTCTTATATTAAATTTCTAGCTCATCCCTGCACGTAACATGGGATTTGGGATTTTTGTGAGGTTCCATTAAGGCGAAGCGCCTATTCTGGATTGACGTCGCAAAATTCTCTTCTCCGTGTGTTTCATTTTTTTTTTCTTTGTTTTACACATTGTCAGAAAGACTAGGAAAAATTTGAATAAGTAATGTGGGGTATGAGCATTAAATGCAGTCTGTAGTAGAAGAAAACATCGTTCTTTAGGTTTTTGACAAATTGAGGAAATTAATTACTCTGGTGTCTATTAAAAGTCTTGTGAACTTATTATTTAAGGATATTATTACAGTTGCCATGGTTTATTGTTCTATTTAATCTACCAACTTACCTGCATTTAGTTAATTTTGAGTTTGCCAGCATTAAATCTACCCACTTACATTAATGCTTCATGTATTTATCGTTTGGAAGTGTTTCAGAACTTAATGGGATTGCTTTGGAGTGAGCAAATTGGACGCTGTCAGATTTGGATAACATTACAATAAATGGAGACAATTGAACATAGTTGACAATTTGTTTTCCAATCATCTGGGGTTAGTTGGGGTGAATTATATCGCCTTTTTTTCATCTGGGAACATTATGTATATTAAATAAATTATTTAATAAGTTAATGATACAATTTTTTTCAAAAAAAAGTAAGCTTATAATTTTAAAAAATCATTTTTAGCACAATTGGAGTAGTTAGGTTCCCTTTTATTACTTCTTTTTGGTACATTGGAAAGCACATAGCACTTTTTATTCCAGAGATATAAGCACTAATGGGAGCTAATTATTCCTAGCGGGTGAGTAAAAAATATAGCCTAAAAATGAAGCTGTACATTGTTACGTAGTGGCTCTAGTACCTTTGCTTTAAGATTAGTTGTATTGGATAATATGTGTTTAGAATAAGACTCCATCTCTTTTGAAGTTCAGTTGCTTTATTTAGACTTTGACCTTAATAATAAATTGGCGTGAACCAGTAAAGAATTTTTCAGATATTGGGTCTAGAGCTACAGGTTTGATGATTGAAAAAAGTTTGAAACTTTCCTACTTAAGAAATTTCAAATTGTGGTCATAAGAAACCATTATACTTCCGGATTATAAATGTACCAACTAATTAGTTTCTTGCATGCAGCTGTAACAGGGAGCAGGTTCATAGCCAAGGGAATAACCTTTGAGAATGAGTCAGGACCTAGTAAACACCAAGCAGTGGCACTGAGAAGCGGCTCAGATCTCTCGGCATTCTACCAATGTAGCTTTGTTGGGTACCAAGACACGCTGTACGTTCACTCCCTTCGGCAATTTTATCGCGAATGTGACATATATGGCACGATAGATTTCATCTTTGGCAATGCAGCTGCAGTCTTCCAGAACTGCAACTTATATGCTCGCAAACCTAACGAGAAACAGAGGAACATATTCACAGCCCAAGGAAGAGATGACCCTAACCAAAACACTGGGATATCAATCATCAGCTCCAAGGTGGCTGCGGCCGCGGATTTAATTCCGGTTCAATCCCCGTTCCACACGTACCTAGGCAGACCCTGGAAGGAGTATTCCAGGACTGCTTTTATTCGTTGCGATATGGGCGATCTGATACATCCTGCAGGATGGCTAGAATGGAATGCCACGTTTGCTTTGAGTACCCTTTACTATGGAGAGTATATGAACAGAGGACCTGGTTCGAATACTAGTGCTCGAGTGACATGGCCTGGTTACAGGGTCATCAACAGCTCAGCTGAGGCTAGTCTCTTCTCCGTTGGGACATTTATTCAGGGAAGTGAGTGGCTGAATTCTACGGGTATTCCATACTCTCTCAACCTCAATTAATTTCTTTCTTTTGTTCCATAAAATCTCCTCCACAGCTCTCGGAACAATAAGCAATTGTAGTTTTTATGTTATGAATTCGTATTTCAATCTTCCAGAAAAGATATTCATCTGTATTTTAGTAAGATTTGTCAAACAATGTGGAATTATGTGCTTAGAATAAAGTCGGAACCGTAAGGCCTTGTTTGGTTGGATGTTAATTAATAAAATGGAATGCAATGGAAGGGAAGGGAATGGAATGGTTTATAATGAAATGAAATGTAATATAGTAAAAAGTTGTTTGG
Organism: Erythroxylum incrassatum; assembly: GCA_026546855.1. NCBI lineage: Eukaryota > Viridiplantae > Streptophyta > Magnoliopsida > Malpighiales > Erythroxylaceae > Erythroxylum > Erythroxylum incrassatum. The sequence goes on along the minus strand of JANVCL010000005.1, from coordinate 7,622,555 downwards.
AAAAGATGGAAGGGTTCATAATGTAATGTAGTGAAACCTTGTTTGGAAGATGGATGAATTGGAATGGAATGTATAATAAATGACTTTTATACCCTTTATATTAAAATGGTTGTTGCAAGAGGTTTATTATTTTATTATTAATTATATAAAAATATTAGGATTAATAAATTTCATTTTATTTTATGTGATTTATATTAAAAATAATTTATTTATATTATATAAATATATACAAACAATTAAACAATTAATAAACTCATTTCTATGATTTAGAAAATTAAATATTTCATAGAAGAATAGTTAAATCAATATTTTGTTTTTAATCATTTGCGTAGAAAAAGAATATGAAATTAAATTTTAAGTTTTTAATTCCTAATTTGTACCTAAACTCCGCTTGAATTTTTATTTTTTATTGGGTATAACTTTAAGGATGGATGATTTTATATATAAACATGATATCTGCGAAGTTGAAATTAATGTCTGTTGCATCAAAGAAGAAAACATGGATGCTAATCTTTAAGTATAATCTGATAAAACAATGTTGGATACCATCTCTAATGTGCTCACTCTATCTTGATATGGCCTCCCAAATTATAAATCTTACAGAAAAATTGAACAAGAACATAAAATTGGAGTAACAGATTCAATTTGATTCTTAAAGCTGGATGACTCCATCGAAGCTGAACTTTTCGTCAGGTACGTAAGCATCATCAAGCTCTTTAAAGCTCTGCTCAACTCTCAAGTCTTTACTGACCTTTAAACCTTCCTGAAGGGAAAAGAAAATTAAAGAGATAACCAGTAAGGACGTCAATAAAAATATCAGAACTAGATCCAGCTACAATAGAGTTTATTGCTTCACATGCAATTAAACTAAAATTTCAGATGCCTCCCATATATTTACTTAGGTACGACTTACCTTTTCAACGTATTCAGCAGCAGAAGAGTTTATGGCTTTCTTTATCACTTCCAAGGATACCTCTGAAGGTCCAAGGATCTCCAATAAAACATCTCTTGGTATCTGCTAGGCAAAATACAATGCCATATGAAAAGAGATCCTCAGGTTATGAGATAAAACTTTTGAACTTGCTATATGCGTTAACATAAATGTCTAAATTCTTATCAGCCTACCCATCAACAGCCACTCCTAGCAAATAGGTCCAGTTTTCAGAACTTATGAGAAAAAAATCAGACAACCTTAGTTGGTATGCAATGTGCCAGTAGAATTAGAGGTATCGATTCCCATTGCATCCAGAAAAAGGTCGGTGTATGACAGGAAATTTGTCAAATTCTTGTGTTTGAAACTCAAGGTGCAGAAGAGAGAAGATTTGAGTGTCACAAAGAAATACAGAGAATAATATTGCATCAGCAATTCAGCATATATGGTCATTTGCATGAAAGAACATGGTTTACAGTATTGTATTATCTAATTTACCTCCGCAGACAGAGAAGGAACAGAGGAAGAATGGTTACCCACAAAAGAACATGCTTGTTTACAAATTCACAATGCCGGACGAACAGGAGAATGAATCAACTCCAATGTTTGCATTATGATCTTGCTATTACAGTAATGAGTCAAAAAATATAGGGAATTTTGTGATTAGATCCCAAATAGACGTCTTTCAGAGTTAGACAATTAATGCAAACTGCAAGGTCCAGTAAAAAATTTTTATTTAAGTAGTGTGGCAATCGCTCTGACCTTCAATTGAATGAGTATCTAGTTTTCATACTTATATTGCTTACCTATCATGTATAAGCGAATATATTAAGTAAGATTAATGGATACAGAAACTTACATCTGGTGTTTTTCCTGAAAAATCCAGAGGGCCCAATAGAAAGTACACAGTGAATGAAAGAAGAAAAGATTGTCAGCTATTTGCATCAATGAGGAAAAGAAAAAAACATTATACAAATAACATAAAACAATTGTATAAACGTAAAAAGAAAAAAAAAAGCTGAGCACATAACTTCAGCAGTCTACATTGCAGAAAATGTAGTCCTGACATTTTGAGCGCATATGATGTTATACCATTTCTCACAAAAATCCTACCAAGTCAGAACTTTCCAACGACCATAAACCAAAAGAGTGGAAATCAACATGGCAAAGTGTTATACAGCAATAGGTGATCAGAAACGAAGCTCAAAATGGACACCCATATGATCTTTGAAGAAACAAGAGACTCAAATGAGTCTAAATAGCATCTACATAAGAAGCATAAAATATCTCTTCGTAGGAGCCAACAACAGCCCATGGTCCTAGGCAAATGCTAATAATTGAAAACATTACTAGATGACTCTCCCAACCTTATGAAGATAAAAGCAAACAATTCTGTAGTCGTAAAAGATTGCACTAATCCATTAGAAAGTTGAAAGGTGTAGCACAAAATTATCACCTCCTTTTACTCTTCGGAAGCCTGGAATTGGCTGGGCTGCAGCAACCATTTTGTCAAAAACATCATTGAAGATGGCTCTTGTTTTGGTACCAGATAGCTCCACACTTATCTGGTGAAAAGCGTAATGAATGTATTGTCCAGTACAAACAATGTTAATTTCTAGCCGCTTAACATTCCACTTTCTTACTTCTAGCTGATAAGTTATGTACCTTAAGTTCTCCAACCTTGCCTGTACTTGATGTCCTGATGGAGAAGTCCTCAAATTCTTGAGAGGAAGACACTCCAACACCTTTTGCACCTGGTCCATGTTCACACGTCTAACTTGTAAACAATCTTCATTAAAGCCTCAAGAAAAAAAGACCATGAACTGGAGCTGCACCTTCTGACACAGCACAAACGGGACCAAAGCCCCTACGATAACTCCTGTAAAATCGCAAAGGATCAGAAAAATAAAATAAACCCGTCAATCCTAACATAATGGTAGTTAAAAAGAATTTCATGAATGACTTGTCCTCGGATCCTAGGCGGTGCCACAAGCAGTAATGTTCTTATTACCTTTTCACACGTACTGAAGAGCTGCAACGCATTTGACAGGAAAAAGATGATGTCTTGCACGAAACATTTGGAATGAAGACTTCTTGCATTTGTTTGTGAGTTATCAACTGCTTAAGAAAACAAAAAAGAAAAAAGAAAATCACGCCTTTTGGATTGAAGATGATAACAAAAGAAGCTAAAAACAACATGGGAAGAACAACATTTGATAATCCAATGTACTGCACAAAACCCATGTAAGCAACTTCAAGAAAAGAGTGTCGTAAAAACCCTAAAAAAAAGCTTACCCACTTAGGGTTTAAGCCCAGAGACAGGGCTTTAACCATTTTTCTCCCCCCTTTTCCTCTTCTTCTCTTGCTCTACGCGACGAAACGGTAGTAAGCCTCCTTAGCCTTATCCCGACCAAAGTTTTTAACTTGGTTTTATTTATTTCACGTTTTGAAATAAAACTATATTTCCCTACGAAACGACGTCGTAGATCAGACGAAACCTAAAATTAAAGCTCTCCACTACTTCGCACCTCCTTCTGCTTCACTCCTCGCCTCCTCCATCTCCCCCGATCGTCGGCGCCGCCTATCTCCGCCGCTTTGAAATTCGGTATGCAACATTTCTTTTTCAAATTTTTTTCCTGAAATTTTGTGATATTTTAGTTAATGATGAATTCCTCTTTTTTTTTGCAGTTGCTTGGAAAAATAGAAAAGAATGGGATGGAAAGCAGCTGAAAAACTGATCAGGCACTGGAAAGTACTGAGAGGAGATAATGTAAGAGTGATTGTAGTTTATTTCTCCTTTATCTTTTTCTTTTAAGAATTCTTAAATCTTCAAATTGGTTGTTAAACAACAGGTAATGATAATTAGGGGCAAAGACAAAGGTGAATCTGGTGTTATCAAACGTGTTATTCGCACTCAAAATCGTGTCATCGTTGAAGGCAAAAATCTGGTGAATTTCTCTTAAATTCCTTTTTTTTAATCAATCTCGGTTTTTCATTTGTTAGTACAAATTAAATGACTTTACGCATTTAAGGATTCCTTTCATGATTTTCGAGTAAGGAGGACAAGGCAACATTGAACTGCTCTATTTGTCGCATTTAGCTCCAGCCATTTTTTAAGTTCTGATGCTTTTGTGTTTGTTTCCTTATGCTGTATTTGTCATTATGACTAGATAGCTCCCTTGCTTTTGGTGTTTTGGTCTCTACCTAGAACACTCTTATTTTTTGTATCTTAATTCATTCAATCAATTCTTCTTTTCAAAAAAAATAATAAATGACTTCTCATTTAGGGAATTCATTAGTTTTAAGGCTTCATGCAGTAATATACAGAAAGGGACCATCTTGCAGAATATCAGATTTATTGCTTCTTGTTTATGGATTTCATGACTTTAACCTGCATTGTTCCACATTTTTCCTCGGATAAGCTGATACCCTTTAGTTGGGATGTACTAGTGTGTATTATGGCAACTTGTAACATGTTTATGTGAATGTTTGGTTGATTTCAAAAACCTGATGTTTTTAATTGTAAATCTAAAATGGCCATCAAAAAGTGTTGGGATCCTTTTTCTTCTTCTAACAATCATTCCTCTTTATCTTCTTTGATTTTAAAAGCTTTATTGTGGTTGTTCATTGGTAGTTTTCCTTTCAAACGATAGAGTTTTGGTGGTTGCAGTTTAGTTCCTTTTGAAACTGACATGATAATGGATGTTTGTGGTCTATCCTTGAGAATTAGTTTGACATTGCACCTCTGACACATGTTGCCTTTCGCGTGTTCCATGTTTCCAGGTGAAAAAGCATATCAAGGCAGGTGAAGGCCATGAAGGTGGAATCTTTACAGTGGAAGCACCAGTTCATGCCTCAAATGTTCAGATTCTTGATCCAGTCACTGGGTATGGTTGAACTTAATGTAGCCAATTTGACGTCTAGCAGTGCTTATTCTCTTGTCTAATTGATGTTTTAAATCAAGCTATATGATACTCGCTATTTCTGCCAGGAAACCTTGCAAGGTTGGATATAAATATCTGGAAGATGGTACAAAAGTAAGAGTTTCCAGAGGTCAAGGAGCATCTGGATCCATAATCCCTCGACCTGAGATTTTAAAGATAAGGAAAACCCCAAGACCAACTGTTGGTAATTTACTAAAACAGAGCCTGTTTCCTATTCAGTTTCATTTATAATCATTTAAGCATTCTTTAAGTTCATTGAAAAGCAAACATGAAAAAGGATTTCCTTGATATTCAAAGACGATGTGCACTTTTTAATGATTTGGCTTGTGCAGTTATACAAAATATTAGAAATTCATAATATTAGTTTCATCTTCAATATTTAAGTTCTTTTGACAGTTTTCACTCCTCCAAGTTACTGGACTAGTCTTTGACAAAACAGTAATGTAATAAGGTTGCTTTTCTTCTTGTTTCTTTCAGCTGGTCCTAAGGATACTCCAATGGATCTTGTTTTGGAAAAGACTTACGATGCTAAAACTGGGAAGGGCATGCCTGACCTTTGAGAAACTTCAATTTTGTGGTAGACATTTAGCACACATGAAAGATGGTAAGTTGAATGATTGAATTAACGTGTTGTTGCCACATCCATGGAATAAGCAAACAAGTTCTTTGTGTGGTTTTGAACGTTTGCCATTTACATTTGTCTAACTAGTGGTAGTTACATGTGGTTTGGTTATTTTGTTTGTGTTTTTCAGGGATATGCATGAAGATCATATGTACATCTGTGGCAGTATTACCCCACTGCCTAAGTTAGAAGACCGTATTTCTTTCCATTAGGCATTTGATGCAATAGATCTGTGCACAACCCAACTATTTGCATTAACAGCAGAGCAATCTTGTGTAATATTTGCAAATATCATGAGAAGAACAATACTGACATATCCCTCAATTGGTATGGAAATAAATGGCTCTCTACAATAATGGATCAAACCCCTAGTTCTTGAGTTTTGACCTTCACATCATGGATCAGTTGGTTAAAGTTATTTTCTGATGATCCAGTGCTTGATAACGCATGCTCCATTGTACCTTTTAATTCCTTTATCTTCTTCCCCAACTCGATGCTTCTTTTGCCACCCATGAGATTGTTGATCTTCTCTGCAATTTCATACCGTGTGATGGGCTTCCTGTCACAAAGATTCAGGCCAATCCTCCAATCATCAACCACTAATTTTCGATTGGTAAATTGGTCAGTGAGCAGAGGAAAACACAACATTGGGAGGCAATGCCATATACTTTCCAATACAGAATTCCACCCACAATGCGTTAGGAACCCTCCAACACTTGGATGTGAAATCACTGCTATCTGATTACACCATGGCACAACCAACCCCTGCTCTTTGATCTGATCTCCAAATCCAAGTGGTAGAAAATTGCCTAAACTTGCGTTCTCAGTATTAGGTCGAAGTACCCAAATAAAACGTACTTTACTAAGCAAAAGCCCATAGGCTATCTCCACAACGGCTTCCTTGTTACATTCTGCAAAGCTACCAAAAGAAACGTACAACACTGTTCCACTGGGGTTCGCGTCAAGCCATTCCTTGCAATCCGACTCCATCCAGAAGCTAGCTGAAACAATGCTCTTCGCAAACCCACTTGGCAAAAGCGGTCCAATGGCGTAAAAGGATTGCCTTTCTTGAAGGGCTAAGATTGCTTTTGATTCCATCTCTTGCACTGTGTTGCATATAACAATGTCTGCTTTCTTCACGTCCTTAAAAGATGCCTGTACTATCCGGTGCATGGCCGTCGACGTATTGGTGTCTTGAAGATATGAAATTAAGTCCTTCGGTTCGAGACCCTCAACTCCCGGTATATAATCTATGGTATCCTCCCGTTTATCTAGTAATTAAGACGCTAATCAATCAGTTTCTCGACTGAAACTAAATGAGCTTTTGAATAAAAGAGAAAGGGCACGTACCATGACAATCATAATGACCGTTAATCCTTAGCAAGTCCAAGTGATAATAGAGACTAAAAGCCAAAGCTGGCTCAGTCCAGAACGAGACATTAACGAGGTTGTACTTCCTGGCAAGCATTGATGGCCAATGATGAAAAGTATCGGAGATTAAACAAGTCAGCGTTGGAGACGCCGTGCCAACCATTTGTCCCAGAAGATCATCCACATGAGCAGAGAAGACATGTAAAAAACCCTCAAGGTGTTGCTCAAGGTTTTGATCTCTATCAAACCCCAGAGGGAATCCATCACTTACAGTTTTGTATCTTATGTCGAGGCCGGATTTTCTTGCTCCGGTGAACATGTCTTCTTCCTCCCCGGTGATAGGACGAGCTTGGGTCATTTTGTGGTGTATTGGTTGGGTGACGACGAAGGTGATGGTGAAGCCCTGGGAAGCTAGCTTTAGAGCCAAACGAACAAAGGGTATGATATGTCCTTGTAAAGGAACAGGAAACATTATAGCATGAGGGTTTTGTTGCCTATCCGCCATTGATAATTGCTTAGGTTTCTTCAGGCTGCACCATTTATTTATAGCGAGGGAAAAGTTGGAGAAGACTAAATAATTTTTAATAATTTTGTAGATCTAGACGGTCCAATGTTAATTCTGTTTCAGAAGATAAATGAAACCAATGATGTACAAGTACAACCAGTATTGTCGATAGGACAAACCAGAACCAGTGATGACTGACGTGTTTCTTTTTGTCATCTATTGTCGATAGGATCGGGATGTTGCAATTTGTAAGGCCATCTTATTAATCCTTTTCTTTATATTTTGGAGATTTGAGTTTGAAATTGACATTAAAATAGTAGTGGTTTTGATAATTATAAAGACTACTAATGACTAATGTACTAATCGTAAAAAATATTAATATCTTTATAATAATAATTAGATAAATATCAGTACATTAGTCCTAAATTCCTTTTTTAAATTTAATTATTTTAATAATTAAAAGAAACATTAATATGAATTAGCATATAATTTGTAATTAACATTCACATAAATATTTATATTTCAAGAAGTTTATTTCGTAAATGTATAATTTATAAATTATTTATATCTTAGTTCTAAAAAGGTAAGGGGTGTAGGCACCTAAAATCGAAAGAATATCAATGATGACACACGATTAGAGATAATAATAATAGATCTGACTGAACTGGAGCTCACCCGAGCCTTATTAAGTTCAGCAAATTGATATCATTTTATTTAAAAAGTTGGATTTCTAGCTAAGACAAACTTGGGACCAATCCGGCCTAAAAATCAAGCCGAGACTTGATTAACTCGAACGTAGCTAATTATATTTAGACCGAGCAACTGTTGACCAAGCTCAGTAACGTTATGTTTGGTTCCTGTCCTTATTAGTAGGGACAGAAGACGAGATATAAAAATCTTGTCTCCGTGTGACATTTGATTGCTGTCTTTGAATTTCTGTCCACCACCTCTGAATTACAAACATAAACCTTTTTGTTCTTCTTAAAAAGGGAAGACAGAGACGTTTGTCCCTGTCTCCGCAACATAAACAACGTTCATGTTGTTATTAGTTATAACATAAGCAACATAAGTAGCGTTCATATTTTGATATAACTATTATAATTATTAATATTATTATAATTAATTTGTTATTATCATTATTCTTATTATTATTAGTATTATAACAATTTTATTTTTATTATGAATATTATTATTATTAATTTTGTATTAATTATTATTATTATTATTATTTTCATACATTTTATATTTTTTATTATCAATTTCTTATTATCATTATTATTATTGTTGTTGTTGTTGTTGTTGTTGTTGTTGTTATTATCATCCTAAGAATAGGTATTTATTATTATTATTACGATTATTATTATAATTAATTTTGAATAATAATTATTGATATTATTAATATTATTATTATTGTTATCACACTTTTTTTATTATCATTATAAATTTCTTATTCTTCTTCTTCTTCTTCTTCTTATTATTATTATTATTATTATTATTATTATTATTATTGTTGTTGTTGTTGTTGTTGTTATTATTATTATTATTATGCTTCGGTTATTATTATTGTTATTATTATATATTTTGTATTTATTATAATTCAAATTTATTATTATAATACATTTTGGCCTTATTTATTATTGCTATTCATTTTGTTGTTGTTGTTGTTTTTGTTGTTGTTATTGTTGTCATCATCATCATCATCATCATCCTAAGAATAGGCATTTATTATTATTATTGTTATCATACATTTTTATTATTATAATAAATCTATTATTATTATTATTATTGTTGTTGTTGTTATTAGTAGTTGTACATGTATTATTATTATTATTATTATTATTAAGCATCATTTTGTATTTTTTATTATTATTATTATTATTATTGTATTTATTATAATTCAAATTTATTATTATTATACATTTTGAACTTATTATTATTATTATTATTATTATTATTATTATTATTGTTATTACTATTATTCGATCTTAGTGGAAAGATTGTTATTATTATTATTTGTTAACTTTTTAACTAATACAAATTATTCATAATCAAAATTGTCAATGAATTACATATTTCTAATTATATTAAAGACCAAGGGCATTTTCGTCATTGGTATAATTTTTCTGTTCTGTCCACTGCAACCAAACACATTATGTCCTCGAAACGAAGATAGTTATTTCTGTTATGTAGA
>JANVCL010000005.1:7588939-7599593 GCA_026546855.1 Erythroxylum incrassatum | reverse complement strand
ATAAAAGAAGAAGATAACGTATTAATAATTTCTAAAAAATTCACTTCCAATATTATATGGCAGTACCTTAGGAACTAAGTTAGGGTAAATTTCGAGTGGACTCCTCAAAGTTATGTTGAAAGCGGCTAAGTATTGCTAAGGTTTTTATTTTTTATATCATAATTATTATATTAATTACAAATAAAGTTGTGTATTATTAAACGTTTTCAAATATTAAAATTAATGAAATTTTTGTTATTGTAATTTCCTGGGTAAAGCAAAAAATCTTAAATGTTTTGGTTATAATCTCTTTGAATCATATGAAATTAACATCATTTAATTATTTTCTAATATGGAATAAATGCTCCAACCCTTTTTTTTATATGATGATGTTTTTAATGTTAATTTTCTAATTTTTTTATTATTCTCTTTAAATTAAGAATTTTTTAAACTTTATCAATAAATCTCATATATAATATTTAAACCAAATAACCAATTTTTAGTTTAAATCCATGTAATGAAAAGTTAAATAGTGCTTAAATATTTATGATTTTTTAATTTAGTAATTAATCTTTTAAAACTTGTATAAATTTTAATAAGTAATTGTTTTGCTAATATGGTATATGATGTCATGTAAAAGTTTATTTATTAATTATATCAGTAAAAATAAAAAAAGGGGGTATGAGACTAGACGGAAGAGACAGAGACACATATAGAGTTCCATGGTCATACGTCATTTTCAACCATGGTTATACAACTCAGTCCACATAGAGTTAGTTCAACACACCTCTCGAGTCTCTACTCTTCCCTTCTTCTTCTCCCCCTGCCATGGGTTGGATATTAGCTGTCAAGTAAAAAGAAAACTCATGAGGAATGTTGTTTCCGAAAAAGGAGAGAAAAAAAATGTTAATATTATGAATTACCCAAACCTTACCTTATAAAAGGCCTTTTCATAGGCCTCTTAGCTTCCCTCTTCAAACTTCTCAATTTCGGACTTTTTGGTACTCTTCTGTTCTCTGCTCCCTTGCTTGAGCTGCTTCGGCCAGACGTCGACCAGCTTTTTTATACAGTGTCTTTCTTCAGCTATTGGATATCTACTGATGACAACTTATTTCTGATTGCAAACTAAACTTTTCTTTGTGGAGGAAAAAGGGTGTCTCTTTTTCCTTGTCTATAGCTTTTATAAGCAAAACAGAAAAAAATGAGTTCACTAACTTAACCTTGCGAAGTTTCCAACTTTCAAGACGCATAAACAGACAAAGCTCTAACAAAAAGTTTTAAGGCTTTACTCGTACTTGGTGTGCATGTATGTGTGTGAGAGAGAAGGGGCTTTTGGGTTGTTTGTTCTTTGACAAGAACTTCAATTAGAGCCATTTCTGGGTTCCACTTGGTTGTTAGTTGAATTCGTGTGATTTGGGACAGGGGTATTGACGGATATCAGGTATAAGGTTGAAGCCTTCATTTCTATTGAGCTGCTCCGGCAATGCAGTATCTGACTTCTGGGTGAGTTCTAAATCTTTTTATCTCCTTTTCGACTGTTTTTCCCTTTTGGAATTGTATCTAGTTGTTTACAAGGTAAAACATAAACAAGTTTCTTTCTTTAGTTTTCCGAGCATTCTAGCTCTTGACTCTTCTATCTTATTAAAGCTGCTTGCTTTTTCTTGAGCTGCTTAAAGTAGAATATATGTGATATTCAACGCATCTGTAAGTTAAGTTGAGATATATTGGTAGATTGCATATGCAAATTTGATTCATTGAATGCCCACTTTCTTGCATTCTATGAACTTTCAATATGGCCCCACAATCTATCTTTTGTTATAAATTCTCCTTGCTATTTAAAACTGTCTTTGCACATCTCTCTGTTGGTGCAATTTCAACACTTGGATTAGCTTGTGTTTGTTAAATGATCTCCTTTGCATTTTTTTTTAATAATTCGATTCATTATAAGGATTTGTGAAGAAAGACCCGCAAGTTACTCATTAGTTGGTGCCGTGCAATACTTTATTTCTTAACTAAAGATTAGGCGATTGTGTGCCTCATTGAATCACGGAGATATTGTCTGTTTCGGAGCATACAATAGATCATTCTGGTGCTGTGTCTTGTAAGTATGTCCATAATATTTTGCGTATGCTTTTGTTATTGCAGCTTTTAAGTTAAAATCTGACCAAACCGGTACGTGCTTTCATGTTCAGTTAGTTCTCCGAATTTTTTCTTGCGCCGTGTACCTTACATGCAACCTGTGAATGTAGTATGGGATAGACAGGAAGATCACATAAAGTTCTGGTGTAGTACCTTGGATGCTTCCTAGTTCTTACACCTTAAACAATCTTGTAGTATGGTATGGTCAACCGTAATCATCTATTAATTTGGTGTCGCTACACGGGTGTGCGCGTGTTCTGTTAAAGGAATTTTGGCGTATTCATAGAAATTCTGGGTGGAATCCTTCATCAGGACCCTACCTCGTATTGGGGTAGAAGAAAACCACATTTCTGAAGTAGGACCAGATCATCATACATTTTGAAGACGTCTGTTCAAGAACTTTTGACTTCCTTTTTTTTGCTCTCGTTCCTTTTCATTCTATATGGTATAAAAAAAATACTAGTTTTGTTTTAGTATACTCGACTGGATTTACTAATGTCACTCTGCTTTACAGCAATTAAAGATCTTTACTTGGTACCGGAACCTTGTCTTTACCGTGGACATAAACTAGTTCATCTTTCTAAATTCTTGCATATTTACAACAATTAAAGATCTTTACTTGGTACTGGAACCTTGTCGAGAGTATTATGTGTCGTGGATGCTTGTTAGATGTACGAAAACTGTGATCAGTTGAGTCATCTGTTTTCTGAAATTTGAAATGTACCGCTGGCCTGTGGTACCTATTGAGTTGGTTTTTGACTGGTGATTGCATTTGCCTTAGTTTCCAATCAGTTTGGTAAATTGTTTACTGTTTGTGTGCATGGAGAACAAAAGATAAAGAATTACAAAAGATGATGGAAAACAAAAGAAGCCCTTGCTCACTGGATCAAGGCAGCCTCACTTGTCTTGCAAGCAAACGACACAAGGCTGATCTTTCCATCTCCCCTAAGGTTTGTTCCTTCTGCCCTCTTATCCTTATGTTTATAGTGAACGTTTCTCTGCTCATTTTGTAATGTAACTAGCAAGGCTAGCGAAGTTTGTGGGGTCAAAGAATATTTATCAATATAGATTAAAGTATTTTGCTTCAGTAAGCCTTATCCAACCATTGATTTTTATGTTTATGACATTGCCATGAAATGCGTCAATACAACCAATCGTTTTGGGTTCAACGAGTACATAAATGAAAGACAAGTAAGAGTAGGTTATCATCAGGCACCTGAATTCAGTTGCTAATTGGTGGTTTTTTAGATAAATTCTTATTTTGCATACCATACATTCCAAGTCCCAATTCTTTTCTCTGTATTAAACAGTATCCCAGGCTTCTGTTTGTGCAAAAACTTTTTGTTGTCGTACTTGCCTAATGTTCTGGTTTGACAATAGGAGAATAAAGTGAAGCTTGGTGAACGAATAACAGCTCTACAGCAGCTTGTTTCGCCATATGGAAAGGTAACAAACAGCATACAATTATTTTAACTTGATGTCTCTATATTCTCAACTTTGATTCAAAGGCCCTTTATATTTAATGCAGACTGACACTGCGTCTGTCCTTTTGGAAGCTATGGAATACATCCGATTCCTTCATGAACAAGTTAAGGTTTGGCTCCTCTTACTTGTTTTCCTTCTACTTGTACATTATGTTCTCAAGCAGGAAGGAAACATTTGCATTTCAGATTGAAGATAATGGAAGGGTCTGAAGACATGAATGTTGGTAGGAAAATTAAAAAGTAAATACATAATTGCGATTTGCTCCTCTGAGAAGAACTTCAATGACATTAACAATACTGCATTAACGATTGTGGCTAAAAAATTCCCAAGTCTGTATCATCCTTGTAGTCCCAAGGCTGTGTATTTTTAAGCTCTCATTCTTCGGTCAATGTCTCCTTCCATCTCATCGAAATTGCTTCTTTTGGAATGGTTTCAGGTGTTGAGTGCTCCTTACCTCCACAGCACTCCTCCAGCTCAAGTGCAGGTGGGCATCAGATAGACATAGCAGACCAGTATCTTATCTTGTGTTCATATCCATTGCTTGATGCTTATGACTCACGGATATAGAATAAGAGTGGCAGTTTAACTGATGTCCTGCAGTTTCTCAGATGTGAGCCTTTATTATTTTATTTACCCTGTTGTGCCATCATCGTTCCATTACTTGATTGCAGGATTTGGAGCAATACAGGAGTCTAAGAAGCAGGGGGTTATGCCTTGTTCCAATCACCTGTACTGCAGGCATTGCTCGTAGCAATGGTGCAGATATCTGGGCGCCTATTAAGACATCTTCAAAATTTGACCAGTCTATGTCTCAGTTCCAATGAGACAGATCATGGTTCTGACAACCTTTTCCAAGATCGTTCATGTTCTGGACGAGGTTGTGTAAAGAGTAACCAACCGATTTTTGTTAGGCTGATGCAACTCCGTAACAAGAATTTTGTTGCACACAAATTCATGCTTCGCATGTTACTTATCCACTCTACTAATGGTGATGGAGTCTAGCCATCCATTAGTGGGCATTTGCCTTCTGAATAGGTGAAATGTAAATTTCCAAAACTATAATTTATATATGGTGATCCACCAAAATGGATTAATTAATACATACTCCTTCGATTTAATTGATACCTACTAAGTGTATCAAGCTCTAACATAAGAGTTGTTAATTCCTTCGTAGTGCTTGAATACTCTGCAGCAAATAAATCCTGCTTATATGGGACAAACAAGATCAATTTTGGTGGAGAATTGAAAATGCAGTGTTTTAACAGGAGGGAATCGGTCCTGTTCTTCAATGCAGCCAACAATTTCAGGACAGAAAACCAACATCCTCAAGCAAACCAGAAATTATAAACTATAGTCATCTTCTAGCTGTAATAAAACCTTCTTGATGACTTTCTGCACTGCGAAATACAACCAACTCACACAGGCATGGCGATGGGTTCAGTACGCTTTGATAATGCCCGAGAAGCACTCATCCCCATTGACTCAAATGGTCATGCTGCCAAAAAGGTTCGCATTAGGGAACTGTTACGTGCACGTTAACCAAGTATAGGCTTCTTCCGCCTGCTCGCTAGTAGTATGGAGCTTTCTCAGAGACTCCCTCAAGAATTTACGGCTACACAGGACCATTATATGAGAATGTGTAGTGTGTCATGAATTTGGACTTATCCAAACCATTCTGATGTGTTTATATGCTTATGATCTGTTGACAAGTTTAATGCATACATGATTTTTAATTGCTCATGAATTGTCTGAAAATCAAGCATTTTGAGATGATAATTACATGTGAAATTATTCTGGTTTTAAAAATGTACGATAGCAATGAGCTTTTGAAAATATTTTTGCTTATTCCTTAATTATAAATTTGTTACCCACAAGCTTTACAGCTCACTCCCATTCTCCTCCTCCTATTCAGGTGATGAGCAAAAAATCGAGTAGGTCAAGAGTACGACATCACTCCGAATTGACATACTTTTGTATTTTTGTTAAAATTTTGGAAATTCAAGGCTTTAGCCGCATTTCAAGTTTTATTAGTTCAAGTGTATTTTGTATTTTTGGTTCTTGAACTCAACTGATGTATTATGGCTTGAAATGCCATTAAAGCTTTGTAAAACTCTTTTTTTGGCTATCAATGAGATGTGATTGATATTGTTTTAGTTTCAAACGTTTGCATCGATTTGTTTTACCATAAGAATAAGATTTTGGAAGGTTGTGTTTATGTTCAAGTTTATTTTTGTGTGGGGATTGTTTTGACGAAAATGGCTGAAAAATCTTAAGTTATAGGTTCGGTGGAAAAAGGCTTTCGTCGTGACGAGACCATTTGCTCGCCGCGGCGTAGCCTCCCGAATGGTTTCGCCTCGGCGACGCCCGCCTTTGCTTCCTAGGGATCTTTTTTTAATTTTTCAACCCCCCTACGCCCAAGCCTCATACTTCCAGGTCGGATGTTGGGCTCCGGAAACGGGGTCCAACACATCATCATCAAAACAATCACCTTTATTTACCCCTTTCCAAAGTTATTTAGGATATAGAGATTAAAGAGGTCAAAGGGAGGACGCGCGGCTTCGAGATCCAAAGCTCGAAAGAAGTACAAGACTAATATTAATAATTGGAGTCCGGATCCTTTGTCTAAGTTTACCCTGTCTTATTCTGTCCAATGTCTAAATGACGTCGTTTTGTTATTAAAATTTGACAGAGCCAATTTAAGTTGGACAAACGCCTGTGGGATCCACCCACAGGCGCCATCTTTGAGCCAAATCCAAAGCCAGCTTTGAATTTCCGAAGCCATTTTCTTATTCCTCAATGTTATTCCAAACCAAATACAACTTGAAACCTTACTTATCATTATTATTGGGGTTTAGGGTTTTACTAATTAATTTTATTTCCCTTATTATAATTACTGTTAAATATTATTATTAAGTTTATTGCAGAGTATTTATGAAATTTATTATGACTATTTTTATTATTATTAGATTCCTTATTAATATACAATATTATTATTATTCTATTGCTGTTATTATTATTATTAGTATTATTATTATTTAAAATGTTGATTATTATTCATATCAATATGAAATTCCTTATTAGTATAAAGTGTGGTTATTTTTTATTATTGTTATGATTATGATTATTATTATTATTATTATTATTATTATTGATAATTAAATTTAAAAATAAATTTGATTTCTATTATTAATATGAAATTTGTTATAATTAGTGATTTTCTTCTCATCATTATTAACTTTATTATTTTGATTAATTTAATGATTCTTTTAATTATTAATTATTATTATTATTTTCCTACTTTAGTATTTATACTTGTTATTACATCTCATTAATTTTGTAATTATATTATAATATAATTTATAAATGATTATTGATTATAAGGAATTAGCAAAAATAAGCATATAAATTTATGATTAAATGCATGTATCTTGATTTCTATTATTATTATAAAATTGCCTATTATCATTAATTTTCTTCTTCTTATTATTAAATTTAGTATTCTTATTAATTTAATTATTCTGATACTTAATGATTATTTTCATTAATTTAATTATTCTGATACTTAATAATATAAAATTTCTTATTATTATCATCATCATCATCATCATCCTTATTATAGGAATAATTATTATTGTTATACATTTTTATTATTATTTTAGTTATTATTATTATTGTTAATAATACTTAATTAATTTTATTTCCATTGTGATAATCACTTTCATAAATTGGTTTATTATTAATTTTTTCTGATTATTATGTAATTTATTGGTGAGTATTTATTATATTTATATTTATATTTATTAATTTCCAAATTGATATTACATTTGTAATTGTTATAATTATTATTTCTATTATTAATTTTATTATTATTATTGTTAAAGTTATTTTGTAATATTATTTCCATTATTATAATAACTTTACAATATTATAATTCAATTTCTTCTGATTATTATGTAATTTATTGGTGAGTATTTAATATATTACTTATTATTATTATTATTAATTTCCTTATTGATATTACATTTATTATTATTATTATTTCTATTATTATTTCTATTATTATTTCTATTATTATTTCTATTATTATTATTATTATTATTATTATTATTATTATTATTATTATTATTATTATTCCTTCTTTTGATTAATTACCTTCTTATTATTTTAAGGTTTAGAATTCTTAATTATTTTATTAATGTGATTATTATTATTAAAATTGTTTATTATTATTCATAACATTATTCAATACACATTTGAATTATTAAGTGAATTTATTTAAGTAATTTTCTATTCATTTTATTATTATTATGCAATTTATTAATTCAATTAATCTTCTTATTATGATAGATTAATAAAAATTTTGTTAGTTAAAATATTAGAAATGAATATTTGAATTAAAATATTTGTAAATATTTTAGTACAATAAAACATTTAGGCAAAACACAAGTTTCGTGTAATTCACTATTTGAAATCAAATTGAAAATGGGTTTTCTTCTCCCTTTCTTCATTTGTCGTCGGCGTTCTCCCTTCTTCTCGTCGGACTGTGTGTTGTTAGTCGGTGAAATGTCGATTTCTTCCTATCTAAGGTTGAGGGTTGTCGGCAGTGGAGTGACACCGACTGGATTTAGGTTGTGTATTTGTCAAATTTGCAGCTTTTACCGTCACAATGCCCTCTCAAAGAGCTAGAAAATCAGTGGAAACCATCGTAGCTGAGATGAGAGGGGACAATGGTGCAGACATTGCAGCTTTGTCTGATGCCCCTTTTCCCATTTACTTAGACGAAGAAGGAGAGAGGTACAGTGAACTTCGGACTAAAACCATTGAAGTTCCTACATATTTTAATTTTGATGTGCTAGACCGAATAGGGTTGACAGATAAATTAATGAGATTATGTCGGAGAGGTAAATGGGAACATTTTGTGCGAATTAGTTACCTTGTTTACCGTGACCTTGCACTTAAGTTTTTCACATCTTTGAGGTTTGTCATAAGCAAACCGAAGAAATTGTGGTTTAGATTACGAAGGCAGGTATATTTTTTGGATGAGAATTTGTTGTTGTTTTTATTTGGGTTTGCAGAAAAAGAAGTCGACGATGGGCATCAATCTTTCACCATTAATTCGTATTGGAAATATTTAACTGATTTGGATGAGTATGATCCGCATATTGCTTCAAATGCACAAATTTTTAGTGTGGAACGATTGTTGTTGCATAAATTCATGTGTGGTGTTGTTTTTGGGAAAAGGCAAAGTACTAAATGCTCCCGGAAGGAGCTTTTCTTATTATGGTGCATCGATCATAGCCATAAACTGAACATGTTCGCTTATGTTTCTCAAACTTTGATCCAATCAATGGAGAGAAAGGGGAACAGTTTGGGAATGGGTTATTTAGCGACTGCTTTGGCTCAACATTTTGTGATTGATGTTAGTGAACTAATCATGCTGGATTTTCAGTATTTTGATGTACAGTACTTGAAACTGGTCGAGATAATATACGACAACAGCATGCAGTTGCGAGATCCTTCCACACGTACAACATTAAAGCACAGGCTTGCAGCTTCAGCTTCAAGTTCTAACGATATAGAATGTTTTTCAGAGAATAAGGGGCCATAACAGCAAGCACAACAACAACAACAACCAGATTTGGGCATGGTTTACACACTGATGGTTGAAAAAAACAGAAAAACACAACAGCAGTTGGATGAAATCAAGCAACAGGTGCATGAAATCAAGCAGCAACTGAATGATTTGACTGAGCGTACTGAAGTTTTATCTGAGGATCTGCAATACATTGGCGAGAAATTGCACAAGTCTTGGGAGATACAAGGACTGGACGTGCCATCTCCAACCCCATCGCCTTTGGGAACGCCTCCAGGACCTCCAAAAGCTTCCTGAATTGTTCAAGTAAGAGAGTTGTATATGAGTATATTTTGCAACTTCTGATCATAGAGGTGTAGTCTGAATGATTCTTCAAAGTTGTAATATAACTTTGTCACAAGTTTATGAATATATGGCTATAGATTAGTTGTATTTTAGAGATGCTTTGTCAGTCTCATTTGAAATCCGAAAGCTAACATCTAATTTTGGCTAACTTCTGATTTTGTAAACTTCTAATTTTTGTATATGGAACCACTTTAGCTAGTCTATTTCTACAAAATGATTAGCTGCTGGATTTTCAAAAACAAAAACAACATAATGTGAAACATGGAAGTTGGACTGAACTTGGATATTGATAATTGTTGCTTAAATTTTTTTATTGATAATTGTTGCTGAAATTTATTGTCTTCTCTCTTACATGCTTGAAAGGAATGAAGATGAGCTTTAATAAATTGTTTTTTCTGCTTTAATAATTTTTTTGTCTTCTTTCTTACATGCTTGAAATTTTTTGTCTTCTCTCTTTCAATGCTTCTTGTTTTTTTTTTGCTTCAGCTGCGTACCCTGTTGCTTCCTACTCTCCAAGCACCTGATTGAAACTCAATTAGGTAAAAGAGACATGTGATTTTTAACTCAAAGAATGGTAATAAATTGTTTACGACAGTAGTGGTGGAATGCTTATAAGGATAATTCAACTCAACAATCTTAAAGGAAAATGATTGAACTAGTTCACATGTAGACCTTTTATACATTAGTCATTATACATTAATGACGACATGCTCGATTATTGGGGTATGGGTCCTTTGTTTGGCCCTTCTCTTTCTGATTTTAAATAACTGATTATATCGCACTTAATCATAGAATTTCATCAACTCATGATACAAGATTCAACATTGATATAATCACAAAACTTTGCTGGAAGGTGAACAGTGTATTTAAGTTATGGTCTACATGTATTTGATATTAAGCCATCTTTCCCATACAATAGCATGCCTCCAATTGAAGGATTGACAACTTATAATAGCATGCCTCCAATTGATAGGTAT
This sequence comes from Erythroxylum incrassatum, assembly GCA_026546855.1. Lineage (NCBI taxonomy): Eukaryota > Viridiplantae > Streptophyta > Magnoliopsida > Malpighiales > Erythroxylaceae > Erythroxylum > Erythroxylum incrassatum. The sequence goes on along the minus strand of JANVCL010000005.1, from coordinate 7,589,075 downwards.
AATTCTGCAAAGCCCGACACATAAGAAGTGGCTGACATTGATTGAAGACCCACTGACATAGCCTATAGAATAGAATGCATGAAGCAAATGGAACATAAAATGGCAGTTAATTTTTGCTGTATGGTGCTAAACTTGA
>JANVCL010000005.1:7569514-7580400 GCA_026546855.1 Erythroxylum incrassatum | reverse complement strand
AACCTCCAACAAACCGATAGACTTCAAAAAAAAAAAAAATCCTCTACTCCTAAAGTGAAGGAATAGACAAAGGATAATATAACCCAAAAAAGCAGCAATTTCTGCCGCAGTGACCATTCGGTATAAACCAGCTACTTACAGCTTTTGCTCCCATAACCATCAACAAATGCAAGGCATAACGATTGAAGAGCATGTTCGTTCAATCAACCATGAAATGGACTAACACTAAAAAGCTGCAGGAACAATGTCCAACTTACACTAAGATTTGTGTCCTTCCGAGTTGAACGATGCTCATTTGTAAATTTAGAACCATCACTCAATAAAAGATTTAAAAACTGCTCAGCTGTGCAAGGAAATACATCCTGAAAGAAAGATTGTGGATCATATAAACAGAAAAAGATAGGAAACAAACTCTAGAACACGGTTGCAGAAGAGCAAAAATAAGTTTTTCAAGTCACAATTGTCAAGGAAGAATGCTATGAATTTCTTACATTGTATATATCAACTAAAACCTCTTCTTTGATAAAAGCTTGAAGCTTTTCACTTTTGGGTGCAATCTCTTCAGGAGTCTTGGGTTGTCTTTTACCACCTCTCATAGAACTACTATGTGCACGTAATGCTGATTCTTCCCTCTCCTACAGAGCCATAGCAGAAATAATAATTGATTACCATGGCCAGAAACATAATAACGGAAGGAGCTTTTCAGGGGGACCAACTAGAAAGTTCTTTTTTTTTTTTAAGGTGGGACCAACTAGAAAGTTATATGAAACATAACGACATTAGTGGTATATGTCCAAGGACATGGTCATAGGTAACATACCAGAAGTTTATTTTCGACTTCAAGATTAGCATTTAGAATCTATCAATTATTTCAAATTCGTTATCACCAATCTAATGATAGATTCCAGAGGGGAAGGTAACCTTTAGAAAAACGACTGACCTTCTTTTCAGCTTCTAAGATTGTATGATGGTTCCTAGCTGCACGCTGTAGTGCTTTTAATGCATGATTTCTGTTCCAAAAAGAAGCAAATTTGTATCTGACTCGACCTGAAAATGGAGAGCACAAAATATTAGCAAGATGTTAAGATAAAATGCTGAAGAGAGAATTTTACATGAGGAAGCTTCAAAGGAAGTGCTCCCCAGAACAAAATCTAGTCGGTGTATGAAGGTAAATGTGTACTTGTTCTAATGTCGAGTAAAGAAGACAAGGCAATGAATACAAAAACATTTGGATCATTTTTTCTCTTCCCTACACTGATATTTTTCCATGCTCCATAGGAAAAAAAAGAGCACTGCAAATACCCACTATTCATTATATTACCTGGACTTTCTAGCTGGTGGCAGGAGAAGGAAAATTAAGCATTTCAAAAGCAGAATATGACAATCAACTTGTCACCATTCTAATTGGAAGAAAACAAAGAGCAGTGTGCAAGATATCAATAAATTGGATAAAATTATTCTGTGTATATCAACTAGTAAAAGTCGTTGAAAGATCCAACACATATAATTTAATCAATAATCACTCATGAAATTTGACAAACATGAATACCTCTTGCATTTTGGAAAAACTAATAGTGATTAACACATTGGACCACCAGTTCTAAGGTACTTTTTCCCTCAAAATAAACATTTGGACAAGAACAGTACATAATGCAATCATGGGGGATAGATTTAGCCACTAACCATCAGGACTTCCTAAAGGAGGTACACCATGACCACCAGCACCCATTCGCAGGATAATTGTTATAGAAGGATTTATGAATGCATGTTGACTTCTGCGTATCTGAATAAATAATAAAATATGTTAATCAGAGAATATATTGGGTTCACCAATTTTCAACAAATGAACAACGCCAGAGTTAAGCATAGTGAAAGTATGTACCTCATCAATATCTCCAAAAGGTATGACCACCTATGGGAAAAGGTAACATTAAGAAATGTAAGATGCAACAACTTAGGAACCACCAACAATGGCAAATGATGTGGTCGATGTGATTGAATATGTTATTCCACATTAAAGTGGATGCATGTGGAAGGAAGAGATGATAACGTATGTAAACATAAGCAAAATGATCAACAGCTGAAAGACAAACCAGGCATGTTATGCCCAGATTCAATTTGCTCTTACAGAAATGAGAAATTTGCATAACAAAAATAGCAGATTCTTGACAAGCTTGACTGCTCGCTTTCCAATTGTGCAACCTTATCATTGATATAAACTCCAACAGACCAATAAAATATCAACTAACATCTAAAGAAAGTTTCTAGGTATGGACAACAAAAGTTTAACCATTACTTGTACCACACAAAAAATTACCGCAGAAGCACAGTGAGTGTTAAATTTCAAAACACCAAAAGCACATCATATTGCTGTTATTAATGGGATTAACATTGTCAAATATAAAAAATGGAAGTCAGAGTTACTTTTTAATCACATGAACATGATAAGGCAAAAAGTATCACAGCACGTTATAACAAAAGTATTACACAATTTTTGGGACTAGACCTGCTATTATCGCACCTAGATTCTTAACTGTCACTCTATGCATATGTATGTATATATATATATATCTTAGAAAGCATTTGCCCAAGATTCAGGTTGAATGACTAGTGTGTGTGTGTGTATATGGCAAATGCTTTCTAAGATGGAGTTATAATTTACATTTTCATAAAATAAGAATAATTTGTTTCCCACATCTTACAGTGAATTATCTTTCAGAAGCATGCAGCTGGTAACAGTGAAGAAAAGATAGAAAATGATATCTCAAGAAAATGAATTGCAGTAAATAAGAAATAATCTAATTTAATAACAAAATATTGAACTTATTACCTTTTATCTTCTTATATTATTTAGTTGAGCCACAAAAAAAGTTTATGCATGTGTTGTAAATTAAAAATATTTTATGTATACAAATAATAAAATAAAAAATTTGGCACTTGTCTTTACTTTTAAATTATAATTGTATACGTAAATCAGTTCGGGAGAATAATTTTAATGAAACTCTTTTATCTATCAAATTTTCTTAGCTTCAAAAGAAAAATATTGAAGAAGAGTAATAGAGAAAGTAAAATTTCTTGAAGAAATTTAAAATTAAGTTAAAAATTTTCTTTGAGTGAGATAACCTTATGATTGTTTTTATTGTTAATAAATCATTTTTAACTATCAAAACTTCAAAACCACAACCTTAATCAAAAAAAAAAAGAGAAAAGGAAAAGATAAAAAGAAAGGTACAATCCAAAACTTGGTATTGAACTAAAAATGTTTATCTAAGTAAAAGACTTGGAAATAATATTAGAAAAAGTATTGTTTTCATAAAATATCTAAAACAAATAACTTACTAAAAGAATATTGCTAGGAATAGAAGTAAAATTCTTAAAGCATAGGAAACGACAGAGCAAAAGTCTAATGAGACTAAAATTTAAAAGTAAACTTTTCTATAGTTGGAATACAAGAAGACTATAAATCATAAAAAGTAATATCTTTGAAAGCTTTCCATTTCCTTGAAATAATTTTGATCTTTTATTATATAAGCTACCAACATAGTTGAAAGTATTTTTTTTCATTGGTCAATATTAAGTGTTTTGAAACATGAAGAGGAAAGTGTGTCAGTTAAAGAATTTAATATGATGATCAAAGTATATTTAAGTTACTCATTAATATTACTATCTATTGTCAACGCCATGTGTCACATTAAAGAGAAAATAGATAATATTGTCAATATTTTTGATAGGTATGAGTATCTATAGGGAAAAAAAAAAGAAGAAGAGATAAGAGTCATATTCTTCTGCTAAAGATAGAGCATATAAATTCTTTTTATATTCTCAGCATATCATCACCAAGAATGATGCCACAATATGCGAACAATTGCAGAATGGAAAATGAGACGAACAGAATAACCTTCATTTGTTTAGAGAACACATTGGAGTGGAAGCATATATGCCATGTAGAGACATACATGCGGCCATGGTACAAGAAGGACCTCTCCAGGGCACATGAAAAACTACGTTCAACAACCTGAAACAAACAAAGTTAGTGAATGCTTGGTATGAGCCAAACGGAATTGTTGACAAATGTAAAATATTTCCTCAAATGAGAATGCAACTTGCCTCATCTGGAAGAAGATCAAAAATTGTTTGTAAAGGACCAGGCTTTTGGTAAACCACAGTAGGCCCTGGTTTATCTAAAGAAATCCTCCTTCGATTAGCTCCAGAGTAGCCATTCATTACCCTGTCAACAACATTCGAAGCGAGGCAGTTCAATTAATGGTATTTAACTATATCATCAAGATATTATTAATTTTTAAGAACAGGAATTCAGCCACATGGGCTTAATTTAGATTTAAGTCCCCAAATTGAGTGGCAGGCTCATTTACATTCCCCACTAATTTTTGTAACAATGAAGACAGATATACATATAATCTATAATGTACATAAAAGTCTGTATACATAAGTTATTTGAAAAGGATAAAACAAAAGCCTACCTGGTGGAATTTACAGAGACTTTTAAAGTTTTTATATTGAGGCAAACCTGACAAGAAATATCAAAGTAACATTACCCTTCTTAAGAAACAAAACGGGAAAATAGAAGATGTGAAGATAGGAAATAAAAGTTCTAATGACAGTGGGTAATGATTTCACAAACAAAACTCACCTGCCCTGATGGACTATCTAATGTGTGCCATATTGCACCACTTTGACCTTCACTATCAACTGTAACAGTTACAGAACCAAGAACAGCACTCTTCCATATTATATCCCAATCATATATTGTTATATTAATCTGCCACAGAAACATAAATCTACTTTATAAGGAGCCATCGGACAAAAAACTTCATAGTCATATATGCCTGATACTAAGATGACCAGTGAAAGACACAGTTGAGGTCCGAATGCATTATCTGATTACTTTTGTTATCTGGCATAAATGATAAGCATCATAAACTTTTTAAAAAATAACAAATCAAAATACTTTGAATATGAACTACTCTTAGAGACATGACTTATGAGTAGCTGAACAACTGGAACAGGGAATGTCTAGAAATTGACCAGTTCTCAATATTGCAGGCACCAATCCTATATGTTAACGACAAAATGTGAATATAGAAAATTATGATGTTTACCTGCACAGGAAGCTCGTCAACAGAAAAATTGAATTCTTCTCCCCACATAGGATTTCTTGAACCAGGTACCATTGAGCTGTCATAGCAACAGAGACAAATTATAGAGTGGAACAACTTAACTTGATACAGAAGGCATAATCAAGCATCTGACAAGGAAAATAAAAAAAAGAGCACATCAACCACTTAGAATTTTAAAATCTGTTAGAATTCCAATGTCACTAAGGGAAAATTTTCCATATTGTGTCAAACAATATGCCAGAGTATCCTATACCGTAGCTCCATCCTTGACTCTCAAATACATGAATTTGTATCACATAATCCTGGATCCAAAGAAAGTTCACCAAATGGGAAACAATAGACTCTACCAGACAACATAAGCCAAAATGGTGGGCTGTGATTAAACCAATGATCACTAGCACCAGCCAGAGCACAATGATTGTTTCATTAGTTATTTCTCTAAAAGGTAGATGTAAGATCAAATTCCAGATATGATTTTTGAAAACGGTGGTTCTACCAAACCCTAGAATTCCCATTCTCACATCAGTTGCAAGTTTCAAATGCTAATAAAAATACGTAAGAAGAATGAATGAACTAACCTGAATCGCTTTTCTGAACCACAAGTAATGATAGCGTAAGGATCTGATGTTCCATTTAAATTTGCAGCGATAAGATTCTTAGCTGCCAACAATTCCAACTGAAAAACAAAGCAGAACCAAACTTATCACCAAATCATGGCCAACCTCACTGCCAACAAATAAATAGGAACAGGCAGAAGCCTTAAACAATATAATTTTTCTAAAACCAATAAGAGTAAATAAATATGTGAATGTCAGATATAATTTTTCTAAAACCAATAAGAGTAAATAAATATGTGAATGTCAGATCAAAAGGGTAAAGGTCCAGAGATACCTTGATTAGGTAAGCAGAATTGGCTTGTGAATCTCCTTTAAATAGTCCTATCTACAAAATAAGTGCAGAACTGCATGTCAAAGAAGTGGAAAATTACTCCATGAAATGACTAGCACACAGTATTGACTGACCAAAATAAAATTAGGCTAAGAAACTCAAAATATGATGAGAGAAAATTTGACTTCATCAATACAATCATTACCAGATAAAATCAGGTAGCATATTCAACACATAAGCAATTAAGTAGCAAATACACAAAATTAAAGTTGGGCCTGTTCAAGTAAGTTGTTAACAGCTGTTACCTATCATTTTCACTCAAGTTGTCATCTTCAAGAAAAAAAAAAGAGAGAGAGAAAGAGAGGGGGAAGGAACACCATTGTCAATAGTGTTAAAGTCAGGAGATTTAATGATTACAATTAACTGTGACTATATCAACTCTTCCTACATATAAAGAAAAATAAAAATCTGTAACTTGTATCAACAGTAAACTTTCTCATAAATATAATACACTTTTTAACTTCAATGATTCATACTCTTTCTAGTACTCTGTAAAACTACAGTCATCTATATATGGAAGATATCAAGTACTTATTGCCAAAATTGTGGAAGTCTGAAAATGATGAAAGTACAAATGATTCATGACTCCCAAAATTAAAACAAAATGATCAATCATCAAACACAAGGACTTGGAAATATGCTTTTTATGCAGAAAATTTTTCATCTAAATAATTTCATCATTTTCACATTTAAAAATCAATCGGAAGCACATGGTTTCTTGGTAACTAATTCATTTTACATGAAAAGTACTCTTGAAGAAGTTAATTTTCTTAGACCCAAACAATTTATAGGATCTAGGCCAACCACCATTTAACATTTTTTATCGTGGCTTAATATAAGTCGCGGGTCAACAAGGGGCCACTCCACCCTGGCAGATCAACATGCAACCATAAACAACTTTCCCTTTAGTATTTTGGCTACTACTTACAAACTAGCATTCATTCATATTCACCATTTAAACTCGCAATTCTGGTCAATGATCATTCTAACCACCGTCAGCCTGCATCTAAGAACAGTCGAGCTACCGACATCCCCCACTCCTCCACTCGCACAAACACAATCTGTCGACCACGACCACCGAAATAAATAAACGCCCTCGTGACAACCACTACCCTGTTGAGCAGTAGTTGCTAGCAAAGTCAACTATAAACAAGCACTCACTACCCGTCAGTACATTGTTTTACTCACACAAACTACTTGATATTATCCTCTAGTAATACCAAAACCACGTTAATCAATTAATTTAATCACGTTCCTAACAAAATTAAGTTATTTTTTGGTAACTAAACGGAAAATTCTTTAAAGCAACAAAAACATAATATCTCGGCATGCTATAGACCATGGAAGCAGAAAAAGAAAGATTGCAGTCTTTTTTCAGTAAAAAAGAAGAAAAAGTGAACCATTCATTCAGTATATAAAAAAAAATCACAACGAACAGAAAAGAAATTTCATAAAGAAAATAAAATATAAAAGAACAAAACCGAATGACCTTGTCTTTGTCATCAATGCCATCCCCAGAATTACCGGAACTCTCCAGAATCTGCGATCGATCACCGTAGAGACCTCCTCCACCACCGCCCGAGTAAGCGAAAAACCAATAAGCCGCCATGACGAACGCTGCCGCTGCCATCATCACTTTAAACTCCCACCAAGACGGCACCAGAAACTCCATGGCCATCTCGACCACAATCGCCACCTCCACCATCTCCCCCTCTTAGTCAGCGAATTTGAGAGTGAGAGAGAGGGAGATACAGATAATTAGTGGTGTAGCAATGGAGGGAGCGAGTTGAATCGTGAAAAAAAAAGCAGGAGCATTTCTAGAGAGGGAAAACGTGAGTGCGTAGGTAGAGAGAGAAAACATTGGTTGGACCGCACCGTTGAGGGAAGATTTAGAAACTAACGACAGCGGTGGACTGAGACATCAAGAAAATTTCGGAATTGGTCTTGAGAGAGTGGTGCATTTACGAGGGTGTTGGTTGGTATGGACTTGTAATTTTGGACATGATTAGAGGGTTGAATGGAGTTTGGAAGTTGTTAAGTTTTAACGCCTTGGAAAGAAACGTTACTCTACGCATGCAAAGAGAACGAAGTTTCCATCTTTTTTGTAAAGTAATCTCCTAATTTATTATATGACTTTTTCTGAAGACTAAATTGCATAATCTTTCGCCTAAAACTTGGGGCAGACTTTTGCTCTATGCACAAAATCTATTCAACTCAAGTAAAGATCAGTATGAATGATTTAAAAGTACCTTCGTTGGAATGAGTTGTGACACAGAGGACACAGGATAAGTGGCACAAGAGATCTGAAGTCCCGTGATTGAGCCCTTGTAGATAAAAAATTGCATAATCTCTTGAATTGTCTTTGTCATGAATGTAGTCGTTGAGTACGTGGGCAGAAGGAAAAACTCCAACCCCCAACCAACGGCACATTTAAGATAAAATAGTAATTTTCAACCTGACTGTGAAATTAATTAAAGAACAATAAACGCGTTTAACTTTAAAGTTCCATCGACAACAGACGTATTGCATTGGGCTTGTCCTGACCCACTTTGCATCAGGGTCAACACGTTCTTGGCCCTTCTCAATCGACAACCTACCTCCATTAGTTAGTGGCTTAAGCAATCGACAAGCTACCTCCATTGGTTAGTCAAACAAACAGTCGAATCTCAAAAGTGGTGTTGAATTCTTGCACAGTCCGTCCGTCTACATCAATATTTTCAAAATCGAATCGGTCATCAAATCGAAAGTTTTATTAATTACTGATTCAACCACCGGTTGAACCGGTATGACGTTATAATTATGCAATAATTATATTTAATTATATATAATATTAATAATATTAAAAAAATAAAAATGAAAAAAATGAAAAATAAATAAATAAATAAATAAAAAATTGATGAACCAATGGTCGGACAGGTCCGATTTTGACCGGTTCAGACTGATCCACCTCAAACATGCACATGCAACACCAAAAATTCAACGTTTATACTCAAATCACGACTTACTACTTCGGATGAACACGGACGGACTATACCTTCGACTTCCTCTCAAGAGCTTAACAGATTATGCATCAAAATTCCAATCTAAGGTTCCAAAAACATCATATGAACTAGTCCAACCTCATTCGATCATCACTCTTCCTACACAGAATTGGACTCTCTCTCAAAACTCTCATGCATGCATTCTGTCAACTGGAAAAATCCATCAAATGACAATAACAAAACTCAGTCTAACCTCGACTTGCTTGGATCCGCCACGAAAACCAGCAAAGAAATAGATCAATCCCGCAAGAATTTTCAGAAACCACAATCGGACATCTTAGAGTTTCAACCGAGAAGAAACACATGCAATTCTAATTCAAACCATTCGGCTATCATGCATGTTATACACGTGTCATCCCATCAAGACCAACACATGTCGCCACAAGCAAGCCATTTGTCATGTGCCCACTAATGCCAATTGTCCCAATTGCAATTTGCCACATGTCATCCCATAATTGGCCAATAATTCAATATTTTTCACAAAATTCCCTAAAATTCCCAAAATATTCTAAATAATACCAGAATTGTCAAAACACAATTTAATCATCATTAACAATTCAATTGTACCTGAAAAATGCCAATGAATGCATGTACAATCAGATAATTGTGTAAAATGTGCATGTCACAAATAATGATGCATGAAAAATGCAATTTCCTAATTTCTCACAGAATTTTCACAATTTACAATTCTAGCCCTAACATGGGTAACGGGATGCTACACTCCACTTCTTTTGCGTTTTGCGTTTCTTCTCTGTTTTGTGCATTTTTTGTGTTTTGCACATCTTCTGTCTTTTGCGCTTCTTCATTTTTCTCCATTTCTTCTGTGTTTTGTGCATCTTCTTTGTTTTGTGATTCTTCTTTATTTTGCGCTTCTTTTGTGTTTCTCCACTCCTTCTGTGTTTTGCGCATCTTCAGTGTTCTGCACAACTTTTGTGTTTTGAGCTTCTTCTGTCTTTCTCCACTTCTTCTGTATTTTGAGCATCTTATGTGTTTTGCGCTTCTCCTGTGTTTTGCGTATCTTCTATATTTTGTGCTTCTTCTGTGTTTCTTCACTTCTTTTCTGTCTTGCGCATCTTCGGTGTTTCTCCACTTCTTCTGTATTTGGCGCATCTTTTGTGTTTTGCCCTTTTTCTATATTTCTCCTCTTCTTCTATGTTTTGCGCTTCATCTGTGTGTTGTGCTTTGTGCGTCTTCTGTGTTTTGCGTATCTTTTGTGTCTTGAGTTTCTTCTGTGTTTTGCGCTTCTTCTGTATTTCTCCACTTCTTCCGTGCTTTACACTTCTTCTGTGTTTCCCCACTTCTTTTGTGATTTTCACTTTTTCTATGTTTCACGCTTCTTCTATGTTTTGCACTTCTTCTATGGTTCTCCACTTCTTCTGTGTTTTGCGCATCTTCGTTGTTTCTCCATTCCTTCTGTGTTTTGCGCATCTTCGTTGTTTCTCCTCTTATTCTATGTTTTGCGCTTCACTTGTGTTTTGTGCTTCTTCTATCTTTAGTGCTTCTTCTGCATTTCTCCACTTCTTCTGTGTTTTGCGCATCTTATCTGTTTTGCGTTTCTTCTATATTTTGTGAATCTTCAATGTTTTGCGCTTCTTCTTGTTTCTCCGCTTCTTCTGTGTTTCTTGAGTCTGCGTTTTGAATAATGGGGCGAACTAGGCCCGCATACCCCAAGTTTGCACGCGACCACAACCTTCAAAGGTATTGTCCTCTTTGGTACTCGAACTCGAGACCTCAAGGTTTTGTTGCATTTAAATGCACG
>JANVCL010000005.1:7540874-7562108 GCA_026546855.1 Erythroxylum incrassatum | reverse complement strand
ACTTGTCTCTGTCATCCCTTTTTGGGGAGGACAGAAATTTGTGTCCCTGTCTCTTGGAGATAGGGGTCGAAAACACGAAGATAAGAAGCAAACATCTACGGAGACCTGATTTTTCTGTCTTGTCCACTGTCCCCGAAGATGGGGCACTATCCAAACACTACGTTAGATTCTACTATCTGCGACTTCTAATCAGATGGGGGCACTATCCAAACATTACGTTAGATTCACTTTTCAGACACTAACATATCACTATTCAGATTTAAGAATCAGAAGCTTGAACTCATTTATCAGCACAACCTTCTGAAATGTCAGGCTCTCCACATGGGATTTGGACCTGGGCTAACGGTGTCAGCTTCGGAAAAGATCTGTATTCCAAGATGGCCTACCTGAGTGGAGTCTTTGGATGGGTTCGGGGGCCATTTATCGCTCGACTGATGTCAGAAGTTGCACGTGTGATCATTTTACGCACATAAGTTCTTCGCTTCGACTGTTAAAGGGGAAAGGAAAAGCGTAGCTTCATCAATAATCTCAAACTTGACACAGAATTTAGCCGATCCATTTTAAACACTTTTTCAAAAACCAATTTTGAGGATTGTCCAATGCTTGCAAATGGTCACCTGACATTGTTTTCAGTTAAAGCTGTATGATTCATCTTCCACAAGAGTTTTTAAAGTTTACGAAGTTACTGGTATCTTTATTTTTCTGTGGTGGGGGGGACTGCATTTCCTATCTAAAGGGAACCAAATGATGTCACTACGTACAAAAGCAAATGATAGACTACAAACTCCCATCACCTTTTGACCTGAAAAGGCAATTTCCAAATAATGTTCACTCAACCCTCAATGTAATTACATTTTATGTGCACATAGCAATACAGACGGCAATTATTGAACATGGTATCCAAAGTTTCTCTAAGTTTGATTTACTTTTACCTTGCTTTGACCTTTGAGTATCTCAAAACGGTCACTAGTAGGTGTTTAAGCCGGCCCCTCGTTTTGAATAAAAGGAACTCTAAACTCTGCTCTTCAAGCAGATCCCATTAATCATCTTGTCAACCTGTTCTATTCATAGCTAAAAGGTGTGCCTTTGTGAGCAACTGGAAAGACACGCCTTCATGTATTTCTCTAATAAAATAGAATACAATCTACTTTTGAGAGAGATCAGAGATTGATTAATTAGAGAGAGAGAGGAGGATCGAAACATCTAAGTTAGCATCACCAATCATCGTGTCTTTTTTCTCTTTGCAGCAGCTTGTTGTAGTTCAGGATAAAACATCATCAGTCACATATGAATCATGATGCCATCCATTAACAAATTATATATAAAATGCATTGGATCTGAAGCATCTCATCTTCCTATTTTCACATGTTATACATGGCTAGTACTACAATCAAAACTTTCAAGGCTCGATAAGTACATGCTATTATATTCATAATTACGATAGAAAATATAGAAATATAGTTTTTTTTACTTGAAATGCCAGAGGAAAAGTTGTAATAAAGAAAAGAAAAGAAAGACAGCATCTTTGGCTCCTTTTCCACTGACCTTTCAAGATTTTTCAAATCACAATCTAATCCAAAAGTTACAATTGGATTAATTATAAAACTTATGATTATAATTACTTTAAATTATAGTGACGAAAGCCCTATTCCATGGTATTTACCTCTTTATTATTTGTAATTGTGATCTGCAATTTTAACTTATGTTTTGCAAGTTAAGTATGACCAACAAAGAAGTGTTTCCTTTAAGCTGCTTATCATTCTTTCAACACAAAGGCAGGGGCAGGCGTCTGTACCCAAATTCATGCCCCAACTGATCTCACTGACTCTGTTACTCAGCATGCAATAACCCAAAAGCCAAGAACATGATAACAAGTGCCTTCCATGTAAAAATTATTATATGTATACACACTATGCTCAGAAAGTAATCAATTGGATCAGGCTTTCCATTTTAAAGTGAACATGGGGGGGCACCCTACTAATTGCATTAAAAGCAGCAATTTACTCGCTTTGTTTTTGAAATTTGAAACTCTCCTTATCCCTTTCTCCCTCTTTCAGCTTTTCTATATCACTAGGAATCATTCCTGCCAATGCAAAAGAAGAGGGTGTTGGCAACAAAGAATGGAGTAAAATTAATGAAAAGAAGCATATTTTGGCAACCCATTACAAAATATTTGTAGGCCAAAAGAAGAAAAAAGGGACATTCCCTTCTCTTCAACACCCAAACCCAAATCAAATGAACTTCCTTCTTCTTCTGTTCCTCTCAGCTCGCCCTCCTCCTGCTCCATTTTCTCTTTGTTCATGCCAGATCCAAAGACCTCATGCACAAGGTATGCACAGAACAAAAAGCTAGCACCTTTCTTTGTTTCCCACTTTCTTTCTCATTCTTGCACGAATTGTGTATTCCTCTGTTGCACGCAACACTTAAGCTCATATTCGCAACTGAGCAACTGGTGAAACAATGCCAACAGGCCTGTAAATCTTTCCCATGTTATTATTTTTCTTGATTGACAGGAAAAATATGCATGTAGAAGTTTTAACTCCTGTCAAGTGACAAATTTGTGTGCTTTTACATGGTAGCCATGTAAAATGTATATGAATATGATCATCGAAGTCCCTGCTCCGGTCATATTTCACTTTCACAATTTGATAATATCTGCTTCTGCCTGTTTTGATTACAACTCATTTAGTAACCACATTCTGACATTGGCATGTGGACTTTTATTTTATAGAACATACAGAAACTTGACCCAGCATGCCCACTTCCTTCTAGCCTCTAGGCCTAGTTCAAATAGATCAAAGGGCCCTATACATAGTGGCATTTTGAAGCCCACAATGAACTTACCATTCGTGAAACATTCTGTTGACCGTTCTGAATATTTGCGGAGTCCTTTTGTTTTGTTTTGTTTTGTTTTCTAATGGAGAATCCGCAAGCAGACGAAGTGAATGCCAAAAATGGGTCATTTGCTTAAGTTTGATTAACGAGAAGATTACATAGTAAATTAGGGAAAAAAGGATAAATTAGGAATATACTTAATCTTTAGATAAATTAGATAATGCCAAATACATTGAAAGTGGCCATATACATATTTATGTATTCTGATTAGAAATTGATGGACTATAACAAGTAACTCCGTCGACATCTGATTTAAATTGTTAGCTATCTTCCATTTTCCGCAGATGTCCTATGCTATGAAAATCCCAGTCCATTATAATAAGCTATGTCCTTTCTCAAGGTGGCCAAGATGCCTTTTCTTTCTTCATTGAAATGCGTTGAAACATCATGCATTTTTAGAAGCTAGCGGGAACTGAACCATATGAAATCACATGTATTGTTTGTATCTTAGGAAACCTTGGTATCAAAGAGCAATGGAGATGGCCACTCGGTGGAAAACCAGTCTCACAAAGTCCACAGAGAATCCGGCAACCACCCCCCGGATAGCTGCTAATGCCAACCTTTTGAGAACCACGGTTTCCAATTCCAAGTTTAAAAACGTCACAGAATGGAGGACTATTAACACCAAGTCCACTGAAACCAACACTAACAGAGAGAGACTGAAAAAATGCAGCTCTCTTCGGGTTGCAACTTCCTTCACTAGGGTTTGTCTATGTGCACCTATATCTTCCTACGATGAGGTTTTCAGGGCTGACCATGTTCAGCCTAGAAGAAGCAACAGCTACCCCAGATCGAAACCAATATTTCCCACGTCGGTGACGCCCAGGCCAGCGGAGAGGACGCTGAGTGCGAGGCTGAGCACGGAAGGGAGGAGGATTTTCCGGGGAAAGTCGTTGACAGACGATGTGTTGATGAGGAGGTTTGTGTTGGAAGAAGAGGCAATGATGCAAGTTAGAAGAAGGAATGAAATGGAAGTGATTAGGAGAAGGCAAATGATGAGAAGGAAGAAGCTTGGACCAAGTCCTCTAAGTAGAATGGTCTTGGCTGAGGTAGAAGAATGTTAAAAGAAAAGTGTTTGTGATCAAGAAAATGTATCTGAAGCTTTGCCAACTGATTTCAAACTAAAATTTTGAGAGTTTTTCCACTTCAATCATTTTTCACTGTTAATTAGCAATCTAAACTAGCTTGGGATGTTTTGTAATTGCTGTTTTCTACCATTTAATCGATTCTGATCCACTATAATCATAATTGTATTGATCAACTGATCACATGAGTAGCAATTTATGAAAATGGCTATGGTCATTCTTCCATCTCTTTTGGCCTTTCTTTCATGCTTCCCTTTTCTCAATTTTCCTTGAACTTCAATTAAACTTCCTAAACAGCCATGGAACTTAGGTTAACTACCAACTGCTATGTTTGGTCATTGCTTATACGCCACTTTAAATCCTAAAAAATGAGAACTTGAAGAACACGAGTTGTGGTTACTTAATCAATGTCGAAATCACAGAAGTTTGGTGATTTTGTTCCCTCAAGACAAGTAAATCTCCTTGTTGGTTTTGTCAACTACCATATCTATACTCGCTTGAACTATATTTTTCCACTTCAATCATTTTTTCTATGTGATCGTGTCACTAAACGAATCGCATTCCTAGCTACTTGCTTCACAGTCTAGGTTCATGGTTCGATGGGAAAATCATATATTAATGATGTCCAATGTCAAATTCAACTGAGAGAAACTCAAAATTTCCTCGCCTTTTTTAACATTTCTTTTTTTTTGTCTTTGGCCAGGGTATCCACCGGTAGATTCAGTGACTAATCTCTTCACTGATGGGAAGACACCTCACAGAATGGGACAGCTGGCTCAAGAATTTAAAGTTGCACTATATCCAAAGCCAAGGATCAAACCCCTGACCTTTAGTTAAGGGTGGATAAGTCCCTTACGACTGAACCACATCCCTTGGATTCTCTAACATTTCTTTAATACAAGAGATTGATTGCTTACTATTTTATATATGTATTATAATTAACATAATTATTATATTTAGAGATTTTCATATATCACTATTTTATCATTTCCAAGAGTTTTATAATTCAATTTTCATAACTAATGTTTTTTTAACTTTTAATTAGCAATTCTATTTATCAAAATGTATGATATTGGACCCTTAAAAAAGTTTTTTCTTTAGAGTTCAGCCACTTGATTCACCTACTTATCTCTATTTTTTCAATGTTAATTACTACGATTGAAATGTTGGTTCTTTTTTATAGTGACAATTATATGACTTATGATCAAAACTATTTGAGATTTTTTGTCTATATATAATTTTTTTCAATATTGCAATATTGGGATTAGTTACTAGTTCGAATTTGATGCCAATTTCTATTTTTTGAGAATTGGTTGGAATGTGTTCTTATCTAATAAGTTTTATCTATATTTAGTGTTCTTAATTAAAATTTCAAAACTATTTTGTTGAAGTGTCAAAGTCTAATAAGTTTACTTTAACGTTATATAATTAATTAATTAATGTTAAAGAATGAAATTGACATTCCATCCAAAAAACAATAAAAGGTCTCAATTTATTCCTTATTCCTAAGGGCTGTTTCAGTATATGTAGCCCAATGCGCAATATGGTTGGCTCTTGGATACTTTAGAACGAAGATTCTATGAAAGTAATGGTCCATGGTTTCTGAATACTTTCCCTTTCCTTAAAGTATCGAAAAGGCACGGAAGATTGGTGGAAAATGAGGGTTGTTATTAAATTTATATGGTACTAGCTAGAAATAAAGTTACATATTATTAAATTTTTACAAATTTAAAAAAAGAAGGTTTCCTAACAAATGGGGGAGTCAAATAATAAGGCAAATTTGACCGAAAAGACTCACGCTTTTTTTGTAAGGATCGATAGAAAATTATCAATTATATGTAATATTTTTTATTTTTTATAAAAAATTATTTTTATAATTCGAACTTATTAATTTCTAGTCGTAATCTAATTAATCTAATTCATAAATACCTTTAAAAATTAAGAATCACGGATGACATTACGTGGATTTTAACCCTTATAATTATGTGGTTTAAACTGATCACAAGTCTCTTGACCTATTGTCAAATTCTAATCTAGCTGTGCACAAAACGAAGTCATATTTGCCCTGAAAATGGTCATGGTCTAAAGTCTAACCGAGTTTTTGAACCGTGTTTCTCACGATAGCGTAGCTTTGGATTCTAATCCGAAGCATGAATCCATGCTTAGCCCACTGTTTGTTTACCCTCATCAAACTTGACTTTGTGAATGCATTTGGTATTACTTTTACATGTTTTGTTCATATAAAAGTTTCCAGTTTCTTCAAATAAAAAATCGGAAACAAAATCTACATTCAGTGCAGGTGGAATCCGAAGTTAGCTTGTTGGAACAACTTTTGGTTGACCTTTACCAAATTATATTTATATTGCAGCTCACAGAGTCCAGAACCAAATGGGATGATTCATTCAAACTTCAATGGTTATACATCTTAATTTCGTTATACTTTATCAATTAGATCTATAATGTAAATGTCTACGAACGCTCATGAATTGACTGGTATCTGATTATGTGTACGACGATATGTAGCCTACGTTACCCCAGGCTAAAGTTTGGACGTCGCGCATTTTATTCTGATCGAATGGTCAACATCACACGGATCATATTTGGGAGTGATGGACCCACATTTTGATCATCATCGCAAATAGGCCCCGACACATAAGAGGTCATAATCTCTTCACGCACCTCTGCTGGGATGGTGGCCATCACAGACAACTCCTCTGCAACCCCCTGCCTCCATGGCAGAGCTAAATGATAAATCAGTGTCTCAAGTAACCTGCACGAAACATAAGCTTTTCTTTTCCTTTTTTAGAATATCAATATAAAGTTATTACTTTCGTTTTCCTTAATAATTTGTACTCCTTCTTCAGGTTCAATGTTAAACTTGTCAGTCTTGATCGTGTCCTTTCTGTTTGAGCAGTAGTAAGGTGTTATAAACTCATTTTGCAGAAAACTCCGGGAATGGAGGAAATAGCCATACCAACCAATGATAATGTAATTTGAACACTGTGATGAGCTTGTTTTTAGCTGAAGTTATTCATGTCACAAGAAGATTACGTCATTCCTTATAATTCACTTCACGTTTTATTCCTTAATAAGATTGTTATATTGTTGGTTCTAAAACTCCTTGCATTTTGGTTAAAGAGTCGTGGGTATTCAGTCCCAGTCATACGCCAAGAGAAAAGCCATAAACAAAAGACAGGTTTGGGTAGACCCAGTCTCAGTAAGGTCAAGCAAATTAAATGGAATCAAAGAAGACGATAGACTTTGTCTTCTCCACCTCTCAAGTTCATGGTTCATGGACAAATGACAAACAATTGTACACGACATCTTGAAAATGGGGATGTCCAACCGCAAATAACTTTTGTGGGAGATGAAATCGTCACCCTGTGCCATTGCACGCCGTCCACATGCCATTGCACAGCATCCTCGCATTTAACAATAAATAAATAAGACAAAGCCAAATATGTTGATGGCATGCAATGGCACAGGATGCGAATAGGGATTATAGAACAGACGATTTCGTGCCTTTTAATTTTTTTTTCCTATAATCAATAATTAATTATCATTTTGTACTTTAATTTTATTCAATAGTTAAAATAATTTGGACGATCAAATTTGTACGGATGTATAAAGTTTATATACTATGCTAATTTTTAAATTATCTTATAATTTTAACAATTTTCATTTTTTTAAAATTTTCTTAATTGCTTTGGCCCAAGTATTTTTACTTTATTTTCATAATATCGGACAGAGAACTTAGGGGGCGCTTGGTTCACAAAAGGTAATGGGAATAGGAATAGGAATAAGAATGAATATAGTAAGGAATGGAAATAAAGTATAGCCAACAATGAATCTCATTTCTTTAATAATCCACAGGTATGAAGTATTACTGAAAATAGATAAATGAAAGTATTACCCTGCTAATTTTTACGATGGTAATTTTTAAATTATCTTAACAAATTTTCATTATTTCAAATTTGTGCTTAATTGCTTTGTCCCAAGTATTTTTACTTTATTTTCGTAATATTGGCCGGAGAACTTATTTTGTTCATTCTCTCATATAGCATTTATATAGAATATAAGTCCTAAATTTAATATTAAAGATATTATCACAACGTAAATTTTTAAAAATTTTCATTCTAGCAATTAACATTTTAAAACTTATATTAAAAAGGTCATTTTTGATGATGTGATATACCCACTAAATATTACATAAATCTCCACGTTTCATTAATAAAAACTAACGTTTTGTACTGAATTATTAAGATTTTAAAAAATTAGTTACTTAATCGAAAAATTTAAAAGATTGAGCACTAAATTAAAAAAATTCCGTGCGGCTCATTATTCATGTTAAAAAATTCAAAAATTACTTTTTATGGTGAATAGAAAAAAATAAAATTTAAAAACTCAAGTATTTCAAACGTAAGAGTTTTTTTAATTATAAAAAATAAAGTCTTCACAAGTGGACCGTTAATTGCACGCGTGAGAAGACTGCGCGTGGGAAATATAGAAAGAAGAATGGAGATATTCTTGAGAGAACATTTTAGGTGGCGACCAAAAACCATTCTCATGGGAACGCAATGGATAGGGAAAATACTATAATAATAAAAATAATAATTAAGGTAATTGAAATGGAAAATTTAAAAAAGAGTATAGGGAAAAATATTATTATTACCCAACCAACCTAACTGTTTAGGGATAGTTGCAGTCTGAATAGTCGTCCCATTGAAGTAAAGTTAGTTGAAGTTGGCAACATTGAGTGACAAAGCGGTCATCCGTCTCTCTCTCTCTCGCTCGCTCTTAATCATGATCACCAAGCTAAGATGAAATATATAAATCCAACTCACATCATCAACCAGAAAAAGAAATATGTTGGAAACCCACCAAAAAGGTTGAGAAATGTCGTGATGAGGGCAAGGAAGGTTAATTCGCAGATGCAAGAACCTGATTGGAAGTTTCTGTACGCGGGGAGAAAGAAAGATTAGAGCTTTTGCGTTCTAATTTCTAAAGAAAGTAGATGGATAGATTTATATATAACCAAAACACAAAACACAAGACCAAGTAAAAACGAGTTTTATACAGAAAACAACAGAATGTTTTGTAGGAAAGGAGAGGAAGGCTAGACAGAGAAAGAGAGAGTCTTCTCTGGCTGCTTCTTCTTTTTCTGTCCTCTCTTTTGCTTCTAAACAGCTTTTACGAGGTCTTTGCAAAACTGGGTCTTAAGTAAGGTACGTCCATATGTACTAAATTTATGTGATCTCTGTTCGTGTGAGCTTTTTTGGGCGTGTGTCAAATATGTTGTTTATTATGATCATGTGATGTTTTTGGTGTGTGTATGTGTTCGTCCTGCATATACTTTGGAGAAATAAAGAGAGTAGTCGTAAAGGTGGAATTTTGTATGAGAGTTTGATACTGTTCTGATGATGTTTTAGGTGATTCTGTCAAATTTCTTGTCTCTTCGAGTCCCCTTTTGTCTTTCAAGTGTCAGTTCTAATCATCTGTATAGCCATAAACAAATTGTTTCTCTTGGAGACTTGTAATTGTCTTTGAGCTGAATACGTAGAATGTCTCTGCAAATTTCTCTCTCATCTTCTGGTTGTTTTGTAGCTAAATTGTTTTCCACTTTGCCTTACCCTTGTTTTGGTCAGACAACCTTGTAAGCTTGTCAAAGACTCGGCGGTCCTTCTAAATTACAATATAAATTGAGGTGATCCAGAAAGGATTCGGCTTTGGCTGTATGTGTTTGTTTGTAACTTCGATTGATTTTAGCTATATAATATTCGACTCTGTTTTTAACTCTCAACTTACAAACAAGTGGCGCATAAGCCCCCTTCTCTCCAAAAATGATTTGCAGGACATTTTTGTCCTCTTTTGTTTCTTCTTCTTATTCTTCTTCTCTGCTTCTGCTTTCATTAATTAACTTATTTATCCAAAATTTTCCGCTATGTGTCTCTTTACTATGCTTAAACCTAGTCTTCTTTTCAGAATGCTTGTTGAAGAGGATATACAGATCACATGAAGGCTTTATCAATCTTCTGTTTATCTGGTTGAATTTTGACTCGTATCTCTTATCTGATGCAGTTCTGCATTGGAATAGACAATAACTTTATAAATTATTATCATAACTTTTTTAGTTGGAATTCTTTTCTTCTGTTTAAGTTTTTAAATTGGTACATATACAGATGAGTTTGATTAGGCTTGGTTCTGCAGAAAATTGATTATAGAATTTGCTCAGGTGGAGATAGTAATGCTCGGATCATGGGAAAGAAAGTGAGTTGGTTTTCTGCCATCAAGAGGGTCTTTCTACCCCACTCCAAGGACAAACTAGCCAATGTAAGTAGTATTCTTTATGATGTTTCCTTTCGAAATATTGAATTATGTCAATCATCATCAAATTTATTAATTTTGAATTTTCGGTTTTGCAATCTGTTTGCCAAATGGTTATTAATCAGCTGAAGCATCACGGAAAAACAACACCATTTCTAAGTTTTAACTACATTCCACTCATAATAAAAGAACTTGGGTTTCTACTGGATTGGAAGTGTTTGATGTATATGGTTTGTAGTATTGTCTGATGATTTAAATTGACGAAAAAGATGTGTTTTTTCCTTTTCAATTGTTTGCCTTGCTAATTATCTCCAATGTAAGGAAGGAACTCAAGTGTTCAAGACATGCTGAATGACAGTTTCGTATTGTAGGAATCAGAGAAGAAGAGTTCAAAAGAGAAGAAGAAGGGGCTAGCAAGACGAAGGCATGGAGAGACCAATTCATTCATTCCCCTCTTTAGAGAACCAAGTAGTATTGAGAAAATCTTGGATGATGCAGCGAGAGAGCATAAGTTAATCTTCAGGCCTCCCTCATCACTTGACCAACCCGAAACACCTCCTTTTGTACCTTCAAAACTTGCTTCGCCAAGGGTTCCTTCTCAAAGAGTTACATCTCCTAGAGCTCCTTCTCCAAGAACTACTTCCCCTAAGCCTGCATCACCAAGAGTTTCTTCTTCCAGAGCAGCATCTCCAAGGACTTCTTCTGCAAGACCAGTTTCTCCTAAGAATGTCAATCGTCAGAAAGAGACATACTATAGGCCAGAACCAACTTTAAGGAACCACCATGCTTCAGCTACAAAGATCCAAGCAGCATATAGAGGCTATGCTGTAAGCTTCTCTTTGCCTTCATTAATTGCATTATGAGAATATATGATCCAATATATATATATATATATAACTAATCTTGGAAAATATCCCAATTTATTTTCATTGAAGCTGGAACTTAGGAAATGAAGCACCTACTATCCTATTTTTTAGAAGTTGACATAACATGTTCCAGAGTCACTGTAATTGGGTCATACATTTCAAGATCGAAATTAAGACTGATTTAATGATCTTAAATGAACTTGCCCCTCACTATTTTCAGGGTATAACAAGTTTACCAACATGTTGAATCAAGTTTAAGTTAGACTCTACTTGGTTTTGGTGTTGACAACTGTTTCAGCAGGAATGCTATAGAATTTTTATACTCTTTTCTATTAGTACATCTTTAATTCAACCTGTTATGCAACTATTGTGCAGGCAAGAAGGAGCTTCAGAGCTCTGAAAGGCTTAGTGAGACTTCAAGGAGTAATTAGAGGACAGAATGTAAAGCGACAAACTATGAATGCGATGAAGTATATGCAACTCTTAGTGCGTGTCCAATCCCAGATTCAGTCACGAAGGATCCAGATGTTAGAAAATCAAGTACGACGTCAAGCTCAATATAAGAATGGAAAAGAAGTAGAGAGTGCCTTGGGCAAATGGAGCCAGGCAGTAAGTTTCTTACTAATTTTCTTTCCGTTAAATATTATATGCCAAGTTCTTTGTCCAAACTACGCGTGCAAAAGCAATCCATTGGTAAGTATATATAATAACTGGGATCATTCATGTAGTCTGAGACAGGTAACGAAGACTGGGATGACAGCTTGTTGACAAAAGAAGAAATTGAAGCAAGGATGCAGAGAAAGGTGGAGGCAGTTGTTAAGAGAGAAAGACAAATGGCCTATTCTTATTCCCACCAGGTATTATACTTTATGCAGTACACGATGCTCGGAATTGAACTCTTCGTGATAGACATCCAGCGTTATTTTTCTGGTTCTTTCATATCCTCATTTCTCATCCCAAAAACTTTTGGGGAAGAACTTGAATTCACCATATGAATTAGTGAGAATAGATCCTTGCATTCACAGGTCTTCGAACATTAGATTTCTAGTCTGTAACCTTTATCTGGAAATCACTAGAATTCTTTAGATCGAAGATAATTATGGAAAGTAGAACAACAATTATGCTAGAGCAATGTAAAGCTAATGAACTTCCTGCATAGGACAAAGCTCATATCTGTTATTCAAATACATTATGCAACTCTTGGCGAAAGCACACAGCCTGCAGATTATTTTAATATATGAAGTGTGAACTGTAAGAATCTTACTAGACATTCTGATTGGGACAGAAAATGAAAAAGAGAACACCAAAGATGCAGTTGGCTGAATTCTGCATCTTCAATGATTTAGGGATAAAATCCTGCCTTATAATTAGCATAAAGTCAGCTGTTGCTTTGAGAAGTTGCAACTAGTGATATTCTTGTTTCCTTTTTGCTAACAGTCGTGGAAAGGTACTCCAAGGTCCACTCCATCAGCTCTAACAGATATTCGAGCCAATGGATTTCCATGGTGGTGGAACTGGTTAGAACGACAGATACCTTCAACAAATGCTCCCGAGAGCCTAGCCTTCAAGAATTTTCAAGTTACTTCACCAAGACCTCAATCTGAGCTAAAGGCTAGCCCTCGGCCTCCGTCAGGTAGTCACAGGCAACAGCAGTTGGGGTTTGATAATATGGATACACCAACACCCCGCTCGACAAAATCAACTGCATTTGTTCCAACAAGACCATCAAGAACTCCTCTGCATAGAACATCACAAGCAAACAGCCCCAGCTTCTCAAAGTATTCAAAAGCAAGAGCTATGGGAGCTGAATCTCCCTTTGACTTTCCACTAAAGGATGACGATAGCCTCATGAGCTGCCCCCCATTTTCAGTTCCGAACTACATGGTTCCTACAGTTGCAGCCAAGGCCAAAGTAAGACCTAGCAGCAATCCCAGGGAGAGTTTTCCAGCAACGCCAAGCAGTGAAAAGAGGAGGCTTTCATTCCCCCTGACACAAGGCGTTAGATCCTTTAAATGGAACAAAGGTTCCTTGTTCTCTGGCAAGGATTCCAGTTCCCAAAAGGGTTTAGATGATAAGCATCAGTCAGTGCAATCAATAGGAGATTTGAGTGTAGATTCAACAGTCTCGATGCCCGCTACAGTTGGAAGAAAGCCATTTAACCGATTTGTGTGATTCGTGTTCTTATATCTTAACATCTTTTCTTCTTCATCATCTTTTTATTGTCTTTTTTTGTTGGTGTTAATTTGATTGAGTGCATGTGATTGGTGATGTAAAATAATGAAGAAACAGATAGGAAATGATGGATTGAGTGTCACAGGGATTGAAAAGCTATCATGAAATTTTTTTTAATTGCATTCATCATATTGTGTACTTCTACTCGTAGACCCTCTTCTTTTTCTCTTCAGAATCTTTAGTTTATCAACTTTTTTCTCCGTTTTCGTTTTCCTGCTAGTCATAATGATTGAGAAGGTATTTAGTTCCTCTACGTTAGGCTGTGGCTGCTGACATAAATTCCTTGCCTTGAAAGGAGTAAAATCATCATGTTTAGTTCCTTGTACAAGGCAAAACAGAAAAGCAAAATAAAAAACAAAAGAAGGCAAAAAAGAGATAAAAAGAACAGAGCACAAAAAGCAAGTATTTTGTAATCTGATGGAGTAGTACGACGGGGTTGTTAGGATTATGGGCAATCTTTTCGTTTCTTGGACAACAGATTGTGTCTGTCCACAGCACCCTTGTCTTTATCTGACATCTAGGAGGATAATACAAGCTGTAGCTAGCACAATATGTCCTTTTGTTGTGTAACATAATTTTTGTTGGGTACCTGACACAATATGTATTGGACCTTCTTCTTCTTCTCAACTTGTATAAATATATCCTGTGAGACTGGTTTTTTGAGTGTGAGTGAAAATTTCTCAGCCTTCGACGGACTAAAGAAAGTTATTTAAGAGTTTTAAAACACTTTGCAACCGTCTTTTGAACATAGTGAAGGTTCTTTGGCCTGGGGTTTAATGTAATTTTTGTGCTTCTTTAAATTTCTTGTTTTTTTTTTGTAGTTCCCTTTGTTTGTGTTTTTACATTTATTCCCTAAACTTTGGTCCACAAATTGGTTTCAGAGCCTTGTTAATCTCAATTAAGGAGTAGTTCACTATATTAATTGTCACTAAGTTTGACGTTGAGATATTTGATGGAAAGATTAGTTTCGGAGTTTGGCATACCCAGATGAAGGTTATTCTTGCATAACATAGATTGAAAGCCTTGAACTTAAAATCTAAGAAGCTAGACACTATGACTAATGGACAATGGGAAGACCTCGATGAGAAAGGCCTTTCGACAATTCAACTATGTTATTCTCAAGAAGTTCTATGCGAGGTGACTAATGAAACTACGACGGCTGGGTTCTGGTTGAAATTGGAATCACTTTAGATGACAAAGAGCCTAGCCAATAAGCTTTGTTTTAAGGAATGTTTTTTTCACCATTCAAATATAAGAAGGTACCTTTATCCAATCTCACCTAGATGAGTTCAATTATATCTTGATCAACCTTGAAAATCTTAATGTGAATATTGATGATGGGGATAAATCAGTTTTACTTGTTTGCTCACTTCCCCCTTCATATAGGCATTTTAAAGAAATCATGTTGTATGGCATTTGTGATACATTGTTGCTTTGAGGAAGCTATAACAAACTTGTTGTCTAAGAAAAAAATTGACAATGAAATTTCATTAGTGCCTCATGGTAAAGGTTTGATTATTAGGGGAAGCACCCATGAGAGGGAAAATAACGGTAAGAATAAGAAGAAAGGTAGGTTAAAATCTAGAGGAAAAAATGAATAAAGGTAGGTCAAAATCTAGAGACAAAAGTATTATTAGTTTAAGAAGTAAGGGCATGAGATTTGTGATTGCTATAAGTTGAAAAATAAAAATGACAGAGAAGAGAAGGCTAAGGCTAAGGGTAAGTAATAAGAAAAGTTTGTTGAGGCTAGCATTCTTGACATAGATTTTGAGGGTGATGTTCTTTTAGCTATTTACATTGAGCAAAGGTTGAAGAATAAGTGGATAATGGATTTGAGATGTATGTTTCATATAAGTCCTCATAAGGATTGGTTTCGACCTACAAGCCATATGATGGTGACTTTATTTTTATGGGCAATAGTTCTCAATGCAAAGTTATCGGCAAAGGTATAGTCAAAATTAACACACATGATGGTGTCATTCGTATCTTGACTGAAGTAAGACATGTCCCTAATTTAAAAAGAGATCTCATCTCTCTCGATACACTTAAATCTCTTGGGTGTAAGTATTTCACTCAAGGTGAAGTTTTAAAGGTAATTAAAGGAGCTCTTGTGTTATTGAAAGGTACTCATTGTGGTAGCCTATATATTTTGCAAAGTTTTACTACTACATGGCTCAAGAGTAGTTATATCCTCTACTCTCCACTCTCACGTAACCAAACTTTTGCACATGCATTTGGATCATATGGGACAAATGCACGACAATTTTATGCAAACGTAGTTTGTTTGATGGCCAAAACATTAATAATATTGATTCTTGTGAATATTGTTCTTTTGGAAAACAATAGAAAGTTAATTTTTCTACAGGTTTTCATAAGACCAGGGGCACGCTTGATTACATTCATTCCGATCTTTGGGAATCCTTCCAAGGTTCCCCCCTTAGGAGGAAAAAGTTATCTCATGACCATAATTGATTATTTTTCATGCAAGTCTGGGTTCATTTCTTAAAACATAAGAACGAATCTTTCATCACTTTTAAGGAGTGGAAGATCTTAATAAAGAACCAAAAGAGAAAACAGGTGAAAATGTTTTGTACTAATAATGGTCCTTATTTTTTTGAACATAAGTTTGAAGTTTTTTGAAGGTAAGAGGGCATTGTTGGACATAAGACTTTAGTTGGCAAGCCCCAACATAATGGCATTGTGGAAAGGGTGAACCATACACTACTAGAAAAAGCTCGATGTATGCTCTTTATTGCTCGGTTGTGGCACTAACATGATTTATGGGTTGAAGTTATTTCTATTGCAACTTATTTAGTGAATCGTTTGCCTCATAGATCATTTGATGACAAAATTCCATAAGTATGGACCAATAACTCTATTAATTATTCTAATTAAAAAAAATTTAGTTGTCTTGCATATGTTCATATCTATGAACGAAAGTTATCTCCTCGTGCTAAAATGTGCATTTTCTTAGGCTATGATTTTGGTATTAAAGGTTATTGCTTATGGTGTCCTGACACTAGTGTTCATAAAGCTATACTTAGTAAAGATGTAACCTATTGGGATAATGACCTAAGCCTTTAAGATTCCTACGTTGTGCAAATTCTTACTCTATGTAAGTTTTCTTTCCTTTTTTGACACTATTTTCAAATTCCTATTATGTGTAGGTTTTTTACCTTCGGATTATATTACTACTATACTCTTCATTAGTCCTAGGGTTGGTATGAGAGAGAAAAATAATTGTAATTTTTCTCCTTGACATAGTGCATATTTTCAGGCTCTCTTTGCCTCGTGGATTTTTCTCTCGACACTTGGGTTTTTCATGTAAAAATTCTTTAAGTCCTTCTACTATTTTTCTTTGTTTACTTGATTGATTCCATTGCTTCCGTGACGACTAGAACAACAAACTAATATCAAAGAGAGGTTTGTTTTAGTCAATCAGTCTAGGAAGGTGAACTAAATGGAAAACTAGAAAACAATTTGATAGCTAAAACTAATGTTGCATTTTTAGTTGAAGGTACAATTTTGTTTTCTTAGAACATGAAAACTATTTTTCCGTTGAACAACTATTTGAAACTTATGTGAAATCCTTATGTTGCTGAATTGTAAGTCAGGTTTGGGTAAAGTGGAAGCAGAAACACCTATTGAAAATATGAGAGAGCAACAAACAACTTTACTTTGTTGAAAAAATGAGATTTAATGAAACTAAATCTGAGAGTTTCAATAAATGAAGTTTGCTAGTAGTAGTTGAGATCAATATCAAATTGTTGTAGTCATTATTGTGTTTATCAAATTTTTCATTAAATGAAGTCTGATAGTAGTTGAGAAGGATTTGTTGCAGTCTTTTATGTCAATATCAATTTGCTGCAATCAATATGGATTTACTGCAGTCTTTTGTGTCAGCTGAAGTATATTAATTATGTTATGATCTATTGTAGAAAGTTGCATTAATTTGCTTTATCTATTCTTTGCTTTTATACATTTTTACTCCATTTATTACTTCCATCAGTCCCACCATCTCTTTTCACCTTTAAAATGAAAAAGCTCTAACACAATCTTACATTACAACATATTTATACGCAAAACTCTCACCATATTTCACTGATAGGCAGAATGAAGAACGTTACAATAGTTCATTAATCAGATTCCAACCAGTGACGTCTACCATAGTAAATTAATTCTCTCCCTTCTTCTTGAATACTTATTAGTCATCGGCGTTAGTTGTTCTTCTTCACCATTGTTAGTTGTTCGCTGCCAATAGTTTTCATTTCATTAGGTTGTGTGACTTATGTTATTTGATTTATTGTAGAAACTAAGTTTAAATGAAGATGAACGGATTGAGCCAGAGAATTGTGATTTTGTCGGTGGCTATAAGAAGCTGCAAATCTTATTTCAAAATTCATATTTGTCCTTGAAAACTTTATACTAACGTCAATACTATACTTGCTTATCAATTTCATTTTTCAGTCTTCATCAAACAAATCAGAACAAAGATTTGAAACAAGTATGGACAGCCTGAAGAAAATATGTTCATCAAGACATTACCTTCTATTTATTTGTAGAATTTGAATTTTTGATAGACGACCTGGTAATGTGAAATTTATTTTGATCATGTCAACTTGTAGATGAGAATTGTCTGAGATGATGTCTACCTAATTTCTAAATCATTTCCTAATTGATTTAATCTATTACTTTAAGCCTTTGTTTCTTTTCATTACTTATACAAATATATATTTTAAAATTTTGTAAAAATTAAAATAAATTGTATATTGTAAAATTTAAATTATTGAATACATTTTAATATATTGTTAATTAATTAATTAATTAATTAATTCTAATTAAGATGGCAAAAGTCATTTATCTTTTTAATTTTTAATTATAATTATGAGAATATTATTTTTATTTTCAAAATAAAGAATTATTACAATAACATTTTTAATTAATGGTGTCTGCATTACTTTTAATTCAATTGTAATTATTATTGTTTGTTAACGAACGTATTTTAATTTATATGATTTAGATTTTTTATATTTAACATCTATTTGATTATATTAATAATATAGATTTACCTTAAAATTTCCATTATTTTTTAATTTTAACATTTTATAGGTTATAGATATCCATTTCTTTTCATTATTTATATATATATATATATATTAAATTTTGTAAATTGAAAATAAATTATATATTGTAAAATTTAAACTATTGTTAATTAATTAATTTATAAAATAGAACTAAAATGCAAATTTTATCTTTTTAATTTATAATTATAATTATGATAATAGTATTTTATTGTCAAAATTAAGAATTATCATAATAAATTCTTTTAATGGTGTTTGTATTACTTTTAATTTAATTGTAATTGTTATTTTTTGTTAATTTATATGATTTAGATTCTTACATTTAGTATCCATTTGATTATATTAATAATATAAACTTACTTTAAAATTATTCTTTAAGTAATAATTGTGGTTATTATATACATGTGGAATATAAGAAAATAATATTAAGAAAAATGAATAAATTAATATTATTTTAAATTTCTATTATTATAATTTTTTGAGATAAAGTCAATGTAAAATTTTAAATTATACAATATAATATATCAAAGAATTATTTTGTAATTTTAAAAAAATTTAAAGACAAATTTTAAAAATTATTTAAAATGGCACTCACAAATATTAATAGAGTACTATGCTAAAATCAAATTCAGTATTGGTATTATTACGATATTCCTTCTAAAGATTTGGCCAGAACAATATGTTGTCAAATCATCCGACTAATACTATCATTTTCCTTCTCATATGTCATCATAAACGATATAAATACTATTCTATAGATATTATTTCTAATTTGTATAAAAAGTAAACTAGTTTAATCACTAAATTTTTGAACCGTTCAACTTATTAGTTTAGTATACATGAATAACTTTTGTTTTTAAAAATCAATCTATTTATTAATTAATCAGCTAATTTTTACAAATTAAATAATTTTTATAAATAAAAATAATTTTATTTGAAAGTCTTTTTCTTAGATTAATTTCAATCTTTTTTATAGAAAAAAATTATCTCACTCTTTAATCCTATTTTAATTTTTTCAATTACATTTAATTTTTATATCTATTGCCAGTTTTAATTTTCAATCCAGTTTTTAAAACATTGTGAATTACTACGTCCATTGATTTTTCTGTATGAAACAACAAAATTTATATTATTTATTGTTGTAATTAATCACATTTGTGTAAAACATCAATTTTGAATGTTAGAATTGTTCTTTTCTTTTGCTTACATCCCTGACTGGAAGATGGAAAAGTAGCCCATGTTACATACGGATACGGTCATCAACTATGTGTTTCACAAGAGCTAATGATTCCAATTTCAACATTATACTGACGACTCTAAATGAATGAACCAAATGCCTCCATGTTACTCACGCTCATCTATTAAGTAACACTCAAGGAGAACATGATCTCTCCCATGTTATCCTTAAAAAATTATTTACAAATGAGGGAAAAAAAAAAAGTCTGAGACGTCAAGTGTGCTAATTTACATGCCTTCATTTACGCTCTCACGTTACCATGTATATTATGGTTAAAGAAATGTTAAGCCAACCCGAATCACTGCTTAGACTATTTTTGGGTCCAGGAAGGTCGGGTCATTGCCTAACACAACCTGATGAACCCGAAGAGAGCTCAGTTGCCTTTAGTAGACCCGACTGAACCAGATAGTTCTTGCCTTATCCATCCGTCCATCTGCTCCTCTCTACTATCCAATACTGCCCTTTTATGAAACCATAAGTCTCAACCTTAAGTCCATATCCATCTTCATTTGTTCTTCTATTCGTTAACATGCCTATTTCCAAGGTAATTAATTTCCCAGATTCCTACTTCATCATCTACGTTTTTTTAGAAATGAAATAATTGAGTGCATTACTATATTGAAGCTACAACAAACATACAGTAAATCGCACCAACTCTAGATTTCTAACTAACTAGGTGCTTGTCAACAACTAAAAGAAGAGAGAATGAATTTTAATTATAGGTCACTGCTACTATTGTTAGTAAAGGAGAACAAATATATAAGATTTGAGAGACAAGAAAAAATGTCGAAGAAACTGAACTGTTTTTATTTTAGCTTGAAAATGACAGACTCTAGTACAACACTTAAATAACCTTAAGAATAACAATAAAGCTAGAAAACAGGACTCAATCCCACGATCTACTAAAATATTTAACTACTGTTATTAACCACTAACCACTAACATAATAACATCTAGGATCCACTAACATAAACGTGTTGCAATAAAGTAGCAATAATTTTTTGAATCAGTCAATTATATTTATTCAACACTCCCCCTTGATTCAAAATCACATACTCCTAACAGTAACCTGTAAAAATGAAACTTGGCTTGTGATGGAGATTTTGTAAAAATGTCAGTTGTTTGCTCATTTGTGCTGCAAAATTTTAACACTATTTTGCCATCAGTTATCAGCTTTCAAATGAAGTGATGATGAACATCAATATGCTTGGTTCTGCTATGGAAAATAGGATTTCTGGCAATTGCTATTACGGCCTAATTATAACAAAATATCTTAGTGGCTTCCTTTTGCTCAAAACTGAAATCAGTAAGGAGTTTTCTCAGCTAAGGCTTGTCTTGAAGTTGAAGTTGCTGCAACATACTCTGCTTTAGATGATGAAAGAGCTAGTGTCTCTTGCTTATTTAAACTCCATATCCCTGCTCTAGAACCAAAACTGGAAAAGTTGCCAGAAGTGCTCTTTTGATCATCTAAATATCATGCCCAATCACTGTCAGTGAAATCAATTAAGTTGAAA
>JANVCL010000005.1:7510251-7520763 GCA_026546855.1 Erythroxylum incrassatum | reverse complement strand
TAGACATTTTTGTCCTTAGGGGCAATTTTGTCAATGTCTTATAAAGTTGGACTAACATTAATTGCAATTTTGGTTTTTAAATAAATTATTGGTTAAGTTACGTCATTTGATCCAGATAAAAATAATTAAGTGACCCAATAAATAATCTAAATCAATGGGTTGAAGTGTAGGTGAAAAATAGGTTCCGATTAGTGTGGGCCGAGTCCATATCGACCTTGTGATGGGAAGGCCCGATACAGAAGTTATATAAAGGTAAAGTCTCCTGCAGTTACTCAAGAAAAGGATTCTCGGGCATAAAGTTCCTGACCTGTTAAGGAAGCTCGGGATTTGAGGAAACTGTTAAGGAAACTCAGGATGTAAAGCTCGAAATCGGCATCAAAATCAGAGATGAAATCGAATTTAGGTATTCCGCATTACCTTCGTTTTTAATCCTTTCACGGGACCCTAGGAATATGACGTCGCTCCATCAAAACTTTGAAATATATCTAGATAAAATTGATAAAAAAATCTAGAATAATTATAGTAATAAAAACTCTAATTGACTGATATATTTTTTTAAAATGATGCCACTATTATAGTTTTAAAACAATGTAATATAATGAATATATTTTATTTATTTAATTAGAATGAGTTAATGTAATTTTTTATAACTCTTATTATATAAAATTAACATATAGATATCTTTTATCATATTAAATGTTAATCTTGTTTTATTTTTAATAATTATAATTCATTTTGATAAGAATAAAATTTAATATATTAAAAATAAAATAAAATAAATTCTAATTTAATATTAATAGTTAATAGTATAATAGGGATATAACAAAAATAAAATTATATAATTAAATATATTTTTATTTTCAATTTTATTATAAATTTTTGACTAAATAAAACTTTGTTTTAATTAAAAACAAACAAACAAGCGGCTCCTTTAAATTCAAAGAGAAAAAGTTGAATATTTATTTATATAAAGCATGCTTTTTTTACCAATGATTTTAAAACTGGAATTAGGCAATTCATAAGCGTCCACTCTCCTCCAAAGAAGTAAGACGAGACAATAAACTTTCTTTCATTCTGTTTTAGCCTTAAATGTCTTTTCATCACTTTTTGACTTTTCAACAAATCCATAATTATTTCCCTCACACAATCTTATGAATAAATTAACTTTGCAAACATTTTTATGCTTTATTTATCTCTTCATATTTTAATTAATTTTTTAACTTATTATTGTTATAAATTAATTATTATTTTTATCCTTAAAAATATTAAATTTATTTAATCTCACTAATAAAATATATTTGTTAAAATATGTTCTTTATTTATCTCTTTATATTGTAATTGAAAATTTTCTTTCAAATTGTTATTGTTAAAAATTAATTACTATTTTTATTCTTAAAAATGCAGAATTTGTTTATTGAATTAAATAAAAAAAATTAAAATTTTAAATCTTACTAATAAATTATATCTATCAAATTTTATTTTTATTTATCTATTAATATTTTAATTGAAATTTTTAATTATTATTTTTAAAAACTAACGACTATTTTATCATTAAAAATGCTAAATTTATTTAATAAATTAAATTATTAATTAATATATGAAATATAAAATTTTTAAAAATATATTTTTAAAAATATATTAAAATAGAAGTTAGAATAATGTTAAATTCTTCCTAATATCATTCTTTTTTTTTTTTTGAAACTTCTAATATCATTCTTAAAAGATACTCTTTAAGAGTATTCAGATAGATTTGGATTAATGAGGTACGTACATACATTTTTGTACTTCATTCACACTTGGTAGTTTTGTACACATAAAGAAGTGAAAGTGAGCAACGTGACGTGAGATTGAAGGGTTCAGATAACGTGTTCGATGCCGGCATAGAATACTCATTAAATAAAATAGGTGCAGGATATCGGAACGCCTGATCTGTTACCGAGACTGAGAGCACCAAAGGAGGCACGTTCCATGTTAGAAAGAGTTATTTAAAGTTAAAAGATAGAAGTTTTTGTTTAAAGATAAGATATTTGTTAGAAGGTTAAATTTTATTTTCAGATATAGTTATTATCTAATTAGGATTTAAATATTTGAATTTGATTTGTTTTATTTAGAAATTAGCTAAATTTGTTATTTTATTATCTATATATTTAGGTCTTCATGTCAATGTAATCATAACCAATCAATAAAATGCCTTTTACATTATCTCTTTTCTATTCTACTTTATTTTAGTTAGTTTTCCATTCTAAAATGTCAACATGGTATTAGAGCTTTAGAGCCTTGAGGGACCTATGAGTGATTACTGTTTCGTAAATTCAAGAAAAAAGAAAGGCAATGAAAAATCAAGAAAATAAAAAAAATGGTGGAAGAAGCCTATCTAGCGAAGGTTGAAGTAGCTAAAGAAGTTTTTTTTAATTAGTTGAGAGAAAGTGCTCAACAATGATAAGATAATAAGAAAGTACATCAACAATAATACGATAATGAGAAAGTACATCATACAGTGAAGATGATGAAAAACTGCATCATATGGTGAAGAGAAAGTGCTTTACAAATAAAAAATTTAAAAAGATGTGCTCCATAGAGTTTGAATTTTCTGCAACTTTGAATCAAAGATAATGTTAGAAAGATTGATTCAAAATTAAAAAATGAAGTTTTTGTTTAAAGATAAGATATTTGTTAAAAGATAAAACTTTATCTTTTAAGATATAACTGTTATCTAGTTAAGATTTAAACATTTGAATTTGATATGTTTTATTTAGATATTAGCTAAGTTTGTTATTTCATTATCTATATATTTTAGATCTTCATGTCAATGTAATCAAAACCAATCAATAAAACGTCTTTTGCATTATCTCTTCTCTATTCTATTCTAGTTTGTTTTAGTTAATTTCCCGTTCTAAAATTCCAACATTCCACATGTTCTACTACATCTCAACTTCTTTCCATCTGCTCAGAAGTTTTGCCTTGTCTAGCACACTATTTATATACCCGGTAACCCGGATGAGCGGAGAAAACTTATCAAATAACTCATTTAGTCACCCGGGTACTCCGTACTCTTAAGCAATGTGACGAATGCCGCATCGGTATTATTATTGGTTTGAGTTTTAAGACTGGATTGTATCGTATTAATTAATATCTTGTACTATTTAAGTAATTTTTAAATTTATAAAATAATCTTTAAATGTTTTAAAATTATAAAATATTCTATTAGTATATTATATTGTATACTTTATAATTATATATCAACCATATCTCCAAAAATCATAATAATAAAAATTTAAAACAACAACAATTTATTTATTTTTATTAATATTAACTTTTATACATTTCACATACAAATAATAACTACAATTAATATACAAAAAAGATCATTTAATATCATTTAAGTATAAAATTAAGATCAATACAAGGTATTTAAAATATTACAATTTTATCATATAACAAATAATAATTACATTAAAATATTAAATAAAAAGAACAATAAAAATCTTATTACAATTTACAACAAGAGTAGGAAATGACCAACTAGAAGTGAAACCTAAAACAAAAATATATTATTTAATTTGCTATTAATTAAATATATATTATTTAATATTTGTTATTAATAAGAGTTTAGACAATTTAATTTAATATTATAAATTAATTAAAATTAATTAATACTAAAATTGTAAATAACTTAATTTAATTTATAAAACCAATTTAATAATTATTAATAAATATAATTAAAATTAAAATTTCTAAATAGTCCCCTAAATTTACTAAATAGTCCCTCTAATTTTCAAAGTTTCTAGTACCAGCCGGTATTTTAAAAATTTCTGTACCGATTGATATCAGCAATTGGTAACCTTTAAGCATAGTTTCGTACCGTTTTTCAACTGGTACAGAACCTTCCGGCCGATACCAATTAAAAAGGTACAAAGCTCGTAACGTTGCTCTCAAGGTCAAACCCTAACCAAATTTCTAAAAGGATAATTAAGTTTACACTCGATTTGATCATAAACTAATATATAAAGAGGGCTCTTAATTATATAAATTACGGTTCAATGCCTTTTTTTATTAATACTTAAAATTATGATGAATCAAGAATACCACTCAACCTAAAATGGAATTAAATTCAATTATTTTAACTCATAAAAGTGAAATTATGCACAAATTATAAGAACCAGATATAATTATTAATTAAAAATATAAATTTTAGTTATAAAAGATACAAAATTTCATTAGTTTGATGTTTAACATCATATTAATGGATTGAAGGGTATTATTTGTTTTTATGACATTTAATGTTATTTAGAAAAATGGTCGTAAACTATAATTTAAATGATTAATAATTATATTTGTAAATTAGTTTAAGGTCGATAAGCTCCAAATTTGAATTTATTTTTGATTGGGTGGCTCCAAACTGATAAGAGTAAGAGTCAAAAGTTAGACTTAATAATGTGGGATCATTTGCTCTTAAGCGTTAATTAGTTGATGACCACTTATAACACAGGGAACTTTAATACCTGAATATTCAAAGTGGATGAAACTTGAAAGATTGAAAAAGAATAACACTATAAAATGTTATTTTATTTTTTTCATAAATTATAAGTACATATAAAACAAAATTTTCACAACAAATCGTTGGATTGGGCTCCTAAGATAAATGATGCCAAGTTTATACCAACTTTTAGGTTTAATTAAAAAAAATTACTCAATTTTATAATTATAGCTCAAATTTTAAAAAGTTATAATTAAATACTCAAATTTTTAATTTTTTTCAATTTTAACCTTATATTAATATTTCTATTAACATTGTTGACATGACTTATAGAAACCTTAAGCACTTATACACAAGTTTAACTAATTAAGTTTAATTAAATTACGTCATTTTGGTATATTGAAATCTTTAAATCAAACTCGCCGCCAAAATCACTAGAATTAAAAATTATAAATCAATTCATTGTTGCACAGAAAGTAAGAAGATCTAAGGTGATAAATTTTTGTTCAGATTGTTAGAAATTGTTGTTGTCGTGCTTTAGCATGACAAAATTTTATTTAAGAATTTTAATATCAAAACGATGCATTTAGTTAAATTAATTAAGTCTAACGTGTATAAATAAGTGTTTAGGATTTTTGTTTTATGTGGCAAGTCACATCAATAAAGTTAACAGAAATATTAACTAGAATTAGAACAAAATTGAAAGTTTGAGTTTTAATTACTAATTTTTTTAAGTTCAGGCTATAATTATAAAACTAAGTAAAGTATGATTTTTTTTAATTAACCCCAATTTTTATAATGTGATTTCATGTTTATTTTGGCAAGAATACTACATAGAGTTGGTAATTTTCGGTTAGATATGGCCAACCTTCCAAGAGGCAGCTTAATATTTAGTTAGGATTGAATAATTTCAAAATAAATGTTGATTTGAAAAAAACATTTGAATCATTTTTACCGATTTTAGACTAATTTTTTAAACTCTTGTTCAACTAGAACTTAAGCCTAATCTATTAATTTTAAATCAAACTAAATTAGACTGGACTTAATTTGTCAATCCTAATCTAATATAATTATGCAATTGAAGTTAAATAGGAAGTTTATTTTTTAGTTTTTACACATTTGGTCTACTATTTAAAAGTTTTTTATGTTGGTAACCTTAAAATTATATACATTTAACTTATAAAAAACATTATTCTCCATAATCCATTGGACAAGTTACACTTTAAATGCCTAAATTGCGCTCCTTCACGTGCCTCCCTCATTTGTTGAAGTTAAGAGATAACTTTACAATGGGAGAAAAGATTACAGTTTCCTTGAGAAGATTCAATTTTTTTCCTTTTTTTTTTTGTATAAGAGGGAAAAAGACAACGATTACACAACGTGTCGCGAGAAACAGATCCTGAACATATCCTCGAGGAGGATTATATGACACTCAATAGGAAGAAGGTCAAAAAAAGTAACACCAAGTTCAAAATGCGTAGCATATCTCGCTAGCCAATCCACACAGCGATTACTCTCACGATGGATATGGCGATGCATAATCGTCCAGTTTTATATAAATAGCTCATGAATTCCTTAAACAATAGGATTATGTATCGAGGATTGGCTGACCGAGAAGGATAGGAGTTGGACCGCCACAGCTGAGTCAACTTCAAACTGGCAAATCTGAGATGAGGACAGGATACGCTAATTCCAAGGTGTTTGCCTACAATGAATGACCCTGTCATCATACGCTAATCCAAGGATTTTTGATCGACAAGTTGAGCATAAATTGCGCTCCTTCACAAGCCTCATTTATTGAAGTTTTGTATATATTACGTATGATATAACTTTACAGTACGACTACGACCACATTTTCTTTAAGAAAATACAATCTGTTTTTATTATTCTATTCCTACCTGATTTTATGAGCATTAATTTATTCAATAAATAAGATACGCCTGCCATGAATGAGCGCATCCTCATATTCAATCTTATTAAAGAAAACTTAATAAAGGAACGCAATTCAGGCATTTAAAGCCTGACTTGTCGATCAAAAATCCAGCTGAACGGAATGGTAGGTGCTTCCTTTGCCCTTCCTTGGGCTCTTTCTACCAGCCTTCTAAATTTTGGAGCTAGCCCGCAGACATAGTCCTGCGCTTTTCGTCCTTCACCGGAAAGTCCGGTTAATTTCTCCACTTTCCACCTTCCCACCAAGAACTCTAGTATATCTACATAGTCTTTTGCAGTGTAGACTCCAAGCCGCTGAGCGACAGCTGAGAAGTGCTCAAACAGATTGTCATCACGCCCATCATACATCAGCTGAGCAGGCATAGAAATCTTCTTCCTCATCATGTCTGCAAACGCCAGAACAGTTGCATCAGGATCAATCTCAAAGAGTTTCTCCACTATTTTGGTATAGGCAATCTCATGGCGCTTCTCATCTGAGGCAATTGAACCACATATTTGAGCCAACTTCACGTCTCCATGCTCCTTGGCTCGTCTTGCAGTGTTCCCATGGGAGATAAAAGTTGCCCTTTCTTGGAATGAAGTGTAGATGAACCCAAGGTAGGGGCTGTTTTCCGTCAGCTGATCCTGTGATAAAACTTTTGATTGGCTACCTGGAAAACTCAAGAAGAAAATGATCAAGTTAAACAAGGATCTTACCATTCCAGACCCAATTAAATATTGAATTGTCTTCTCAATTTGCCTCATATCCACTCGTCCAGACAGGTAGAGATACTTGTTGAGAAGGTCGCCATGCCTATTCTCTTCACCAGTCCACGCTCTTATCCAAGTTGCCCAAGAAGTTGGGCTTGCACCTGTTTTATCCCTAACCCCATCAAACGTATTCAATACAGTTTGATAAGTAGGGAGTGCTTCCTCTGTGATCATGTCCCCAACCAGAACAACAAAATAATCATCTGGGATCTCTTTTGCTCTTTCCCTAAGCTCCTTAACTTGCTCATCAAATCCATCAGAAGCAGGATCCGGCAAAAAATCCTGTGGTTGCCAACACTTCTCAACTCTCTTAAGGTGAATCAAGATATTCTGCTCCGCCCAGTCCTCTAAAGATTTAAACATCTCGATCTTCTGGGGTGACATCGAATGAGAAACTTCAAAAGGCTTTTTCAGATTCTCAACTTTCCTGCATTAAGAAGAAAATACCAAGAGTTTGTAGTTAACCATTCAAAACGTGTTTACAATGGAGTATACACTCCTTCATGCATAACGCTTCTATATGATGAGCATACAGAAGCTAAGAAGACGACATACTAATATTGCAACGGATTACTCAACAGATGTGTCTGACATAATTCTTACGTGAAGGACTGACTACTAGTACACAAGTTGGTACTACCTTGATGCATTCAAATGGTTAACTAGTCAGTACAGAAACAAAGTTCATATACAGCATATTTTGATCAAATTAAAGCACAGCAAACTAGGATAAAGGAACGACAAAGAAAGAAAGAAAGAAAACATTGAAGTTTGAAACTTTTTGCACAGAAATAATGAAACCGTTGAACCAAGTTTTGAGCAAAAAAGACATTAAGAAGAAACAAAAAAGGATGGTTGCACACAAAATCCCCATATAAAAGAGCTAAGCACAACCACGGATTGATCCTAAACGAGTAATTATAAAGAATTGTTGATCCTAAACGAGTAACTGTAAAGAACTGTTAAACAACAAAAACATTTTGGCTTTTTTCAGCATCAGGCTTGATTATATTGCAAACTGTTTTGCATACAAGAATTCTAACTTGTAAGATAATATAAAACTGTACAAGGAAAACTAGCATCTCTCTTAATCAGAGGTCAAATGTAAAGTTTTGAGCAATACTGTATCTTTGGCAAAATCATAAAACGAAAATCGGAAAACAATGAGCATTGAGAAGAAGCAGAGCAGAAATGTGCTCACTTGGAGCCACAGAGGGTGGAAGCCACGTAGAACTTGGGAGATCTGATGCTGGTCATTAAAGGAAGAGCAAAAGAGGGCAGCTTTGGGGATTGAGAGACCAAAGGATTGAGCTTGAACGCCATTGCCTGATGTTGGTTCTATTGAATATTGATTTTCTTTGTCTAAGGTTCAGTTTCCTCGACAGAATGGAGAAAGATGTATCAAATATATATAGGAAGAGAACGACTTAGTGGCCTGCAGGTGGTAGTCATCGATGCATGACGGGTCTTGTAAGTCATAATATAATAAAAAATTATCTAAAAATATTATTGCCAAGCAGTTTCCATTTAAAAAAAAAGAAGTGCCAAAGTCGTGTATATTTTAAAATATTATTATATAATATTTTTCTTTTATATGAAAAATAAGATTTTTCATATCTTTGGATTTTATTAAAATTACAACTAAAGTCAAAACTTTAATTATAACTATTAATTAATTCTTAAAAGATTAAATATCACATATTGGCTCTTAAAGTTTCTGAAACTTCTCAATTAAGTCCAACTTAATTTAAATTTCACTTTCTCCTTTATAGACCTTTTTATGTGTGATCCATTAGATTCCTAATATGTTGACCATGATTATAAATTATAATTTTAATTCATAATTAGAAGCAGATAAATTAAAACTCTTTTTAATTTATCTTTAATTCCCTAATTAAATAATTTATAATCATAGATCATGATTGGTGTCTAGCAACTTGTCATGACCACCTAAATATTATGAATGTCAAAGTAGTTTGACTTAACCTGTCTATGCATGGTTATTATGAATAAATTAATCTTTTCGTCATCTAATGTTCCAATTGGAATGAGAGTATGAAATTCGTGTCTACTCTAAATAATCCAATCATATTCGTTCATGCTAATTAATAAATGATTTGTAATTGATATTTGCAAACAACTTTTTCAAATTTCAATTTACTCTGGCTAGAG
The DNA here is from genome assembly GCA_026546855.1 of Erythroxylum incrassatum. NCBI lineage: Eukaryota > Viridiplantae > Streptophyta > Magnoliopsida > Malpighiales > Erythroxylaceae > Erythroxylum > Erythroxylum incrassatum. The sequence goes on along the minus strand of JANVCL010000005.1, from coordinate 7,511,414 downwards.
ATTCCCAAAATCATTACTAATCAAAAACAGCAGAATATTATTCCTAATTACTTTAGGACAACGAATTCTTTATTAATCTACTCAACTATCTCCACATAGTTCTTATTATATCCAATAACTACCGAATTAAACTATTTCAAGAATAGAACATAAGTAGCATCAAAACATAGTAATTCCTACATGAGATAACTTTGGTAATCTCAAGTCTAAGGATCAATTATACAACCATCATAATGAGATAATCCACAGAAACACAAGTAATGTTCCATTCGGGATTCTCATAATTGGGTCAATTCAGTGAACTTATTCTCTAATAAGTACCCACATGTTTGTTTAAGTATCGCCACACTTTAATCTGTCGAGATCGATTACTTTCTTCATAAGAAAGAAACAAATATGTACTAGTCTAACTGTTTCATCAATACCTCATCTTGATGAAACTATGACTATGAACATTTTAAGAATAATACAAAAATGCAAATTGAATCTCATAATCATAATCACATTATAATTTCTAATTGCATAACAATTATTCCAGGAATTTTATCTTTATGATTAATAATTAAATAATAAAAAATACACAAAGATAAAGAATGTCTTTTATTGAATAAAATAAATTTTATACAATTAAATGTACAACCGAAATTGGCTGTAAGGGCATAAACTAACACAAAAGATACAAAATATAAGTAATATTTTATGAAAATAATTATGTAAATAAGAAAGAAATAAATAAATAAATTTAAGCTAAATACTAAAAAAATAAATCTCTCTTGTTATATAAAACAATATCTAATTAATAATGTTATCAAACATATAATTAGAAGAAAAGTAAACATTATATTATATATTAGAGCAAGATGAAAATACCAAGGTTTTAAAAACCAGATGGGACCCAACCTAATATAGAGAGGCTTAAAACATTTAATTAGTCACAACATTAATTTAAGCTAAGCAATTATATGTAATAAAGGGGTGCTGTTCTCTATATCCTGCTTAACTTGGCAAATTCAGTGGTTGTTATTACTTGGGAGTACATGACTGATTTGGTGGGAGAAACATCTTAGAATAGGATAGAATCTGTATTTTTATTCATCTTTTCATTTTCGATGGTACAATCCTTTATAGGATGAATAAGAGTAAATTAGGATCAATCACCATTG